>JAEMWC010001709.1:100000-105243 GCA_016490735.1 Pachyseris speciosa | reverse complement strand
TAGCTTTTGCTAAGTTTCACGTTAACACTGTTATAAAACTGACCAGTATTCAGTACAGCTGAGAAGGACTAGAAGTGTTCCACTTGTGAATACTTTCCTCGTCACCAGGAATCGTCATCGGTTATCACTCGGCTGCAATCTTCGAAAATGAAAGGGATTTAATATTATAATGGTGATATTCTGATAATTTTCTGGGCTTTCGGTCAGCTTGCAAATTTCATTACGACTGGTAAGTACTTTCTGTATCATCTTTGAACCCTTCAGTTCTTGAAAGGAAATCTCCGTCGTCAACAAACCCACCAACAAGATAATCAGCTATCGGTTACAACCAATAGGCAATCACAAGTTAATTTTGTTTTCTGGCCTCATAGGACAAGAGCTTGCATTTGCTAACTAAATCGAAAGCCAACTTTGTTTGTTTTACTGAGAAGAGTCGCACAACACATCATGGAACCCCTTACTTGAAGTCAGCCTTTCCTCGTTTTGCCTATTGAGCTCTTAATTACTGGTTTTAAGTTTTGTGTACTATATTTCGGCTGGCCCAACCAGCCTTCTTCAGTACCTGAAGAAGGCTGTTTGGGCCAGCCGAAATATAGTACACAAAACTTAAAACCATTCTACGTTGTATCGGCCCTTGTTTATACTCTCTGTTGATTTTATTACGCCGATCAGATCACCAGTTTGATCCAACGTATACCAGCAGGATTATTGTCCACGGTTGCTTGCCTTGAACATTTGATATTTTCTTAATTACTCCACAGCAAAATGTTAAATTAATAAGACTCTCAAAGAGTGTAAACTGGGCTATTATCGTTGCACAGTGCTGCAAGAATTCGTTAGGGTGTTTAAGTAGGTCGTTTAAGCAGAATACAACTTTGGAAAGTAGAAAAACTGGCACTGGATGAATTTTACCTGTCGTTTTTGCCATTTTGTCACTTGAAAGTAGTTCGTATCGAATACAAGCCATGCACTGGAAAGACAAAGGTACACAGTTTTAACACATTTGCATAGAGTTTTGGTAACTGGAAAATATGGACTTGGGGCCTGGATTCGACTCAAACGTTTTCTATGCGGAGCACAGTTTCATCTCGCCCGGTTCATTGTATCTTGAAACGTTTTCTTACACCGTGAAGTAGCTGCTTGGACAATCTCTGGAAAGGAATTTGAAATACTGTTGCGAAAAACACAAAGCCGAGTTTGAAGCAACCAGCTGCTGTTACAGCCCGAACTCAGGCCGAAAATGGATCTTTGTTAGGAGTGTAGTGAACATGAATGCTGTCCTCAGAATCCCCATTCGTTGTGCAGTGGTTGAGAAATATAGAGATAAATTTTAAGAACTGAAATTTCAATTGTGTGTGCTGGCAGAGCGTGCTTTGTTCACCTGTCAGTGTAGCAAGTAAGAAAATGATTTCAACCAGCTGCTGGTACAGTCCCAAACTCGCCCAAAATGGATCTTTGTCAGGAATGGAATCACGAATCCTCATTCCTCTTTACAATGCTTTAGAAATAGAGATTAAAAAAAACAATGTTAAGGATTGAGGAGTGTATCGGTAAGGCATAATCCTTAACAAAATACCCAAACCCGAATTCATGATATCCGATCGTACATTTTCATTTTAACTTAACAGTCAGAACAACTCCCTACTAAAGGTGCATAGTTAGGTTAAATTTTTCATTTATTTTAAAAAGCGGTCTTTATTTCACAAAATGTCTCCTTAAACTTTGACCTCTTCTGGTAAACTATATCCGTTTGTTTTAGGATAAACAGTCAGCTTGTTTTTTCATTAAACTGACACCGGCTCACGAAAGATGTCTCCGTTTTACTGAAAAACTACCCATAAATTTCTCTTAATTAGAAATTATCCGACCAGAAAAGAAAAACGCGATAAAGGAATAACGGAATGGATCGGAATCTCCCTGATATGCACACCGCAAGGAAACCACATTTGTGAGGTCACACCTTTTTACTGGATTTATTTCTTTCATTTTTTATTCCTATGTATGACCGTTAAATTAACGCTATGATGAAGCTGTTCACCGTTTCTATGCATGGTTCATTATTTTGAGATTGTCTCAATCGAACCCTCAACCCCGCCATCATTCTACTATATCATGAACTCCTCACTAGGAGCGTACAACTGCCATGTATTCCTGTCACGGCGTTTTCATAGACCATATTATTTGAAGATTGAATTCCCGCCGATACCAGACTCCCGCTGGAGCCCCGATGACCAATCACAAGTCGCTGCACGTGCCACAAGTATCTGCACGTGCAGAGACTTTGTTTCGCTCAATAAGTCTATTGTTTTGTGGCGCTCTCGTTGCCGTTGCCGTCCCCGCCGCCCTTTTCCTCGGGAAAATATAGTCTGAAAATAGATCGGTCTGTAAAATGCCGTGCCATAGGCTTTGTATGGGAGTTGTACGCTTCGAATGATGGGCTCCTTACTATATATTGTGCAACTTTAAGGACAAGTTGGAAGCTACCGAGTTTCCTTACAAAGATTATTTGGAAAAGAAAGTCGCTTGGAGATATTGCCTCAATTATAACAAGAAGGACAAGGTTTGCAGCATGCGCTCGTAACAGACGTGGAATTTTAGTCGGATTCTAAACAAAAAATTAACCACATATTTTGTCGCGTTTGAACAAGGAGGAACGGGAAGTTGTGCTACAAAATTCTATCCACGTCCCGACATGAGAACGTTAAGATTTTTCGTTTCTTTTGCTCAATTCTAGCAACCAAAAGTAAATTCGAAACTGAACTTCTGCCGTTCAACCAACTCGACACGAAAACTTCCAAGCCCAATTACAACGTATTTCAAAGTATTTTAATGTTCGCTTATGATTGCCAAATGAAACAAGATCTTCTTTGGGAATTCCCTTTACACTGCGTCTTCCTGCTAAAACTTCGGTGATTGGTGTATATTTTCGTAGCAACTAGTTAGTAATAATTATAGCTTAGAAATTCTCCCTCAGCAAACAAAGAATAAAATAGCGCAAATTTTACCGATGAACTCGCCTCTCTGTCTGATAATTAGCCAATAAGCACGCAACAAAGTCGACAGCTTTTTTCTCTTTATTGTGGGTAAACTGCCTCACGATAAGCAGGCGTTAGCGTTCGTGATACTTGAGTATTTGAAAGAGCACTATCGCAACATTTATTTTTGAGTTGTAATTCATACAGTTTTACTTCATCCTCTGTTAGGTACGTTTATTAAACTCCATATATAAAGCTTTATAAATTTTTGCTTCACAAAACGCTTCAAACATCAGTCGATTTATTTGCATTTAAACCCCCCTGTGCAGCCGTTATGTGGGTGGAGCGTCACCTGACGTCTCAGATATCAGATGTGTGGTAGTAGATATTTTCTTATTCAAATTCAAATACAAATGCAAGCATTTCCGAGACATTCTCCACCTCTGTCGCAGCCTGTCCCGATTAGACAAGCGTTTTTAGTTTTATCATCACATTGCTTGAAACTGCTCACGCTTTATAAGTTAAGGCGCACTTTCCAAAACAGGTACAAAAGCATGAAGCCTTCAACTCAATTACCTGCCTTGTGCGCAGTTTTACTTGTTTATATGATCACACAAGGTTTTCCTGTCATTTTAGTAATTTTCTCTTCATCAGTTGCGTACGTGCTGAAACTAGCAAACAGCTGAAGAAGCGGCCACCCCATGGGGGAGGGGGGCACTCCCTATAGTGGCTGTACCGGGAGGCTCCGCCCGAAAGGGATACCTTCTTCACGCTTCAGGTATATGAAAGGGTAGGGATTTCACGAGTCGAAGAATGTGAAAGGGTACTGAAATCTGTCATTGCGGTATTTAAAAGGGCTCTCATTAAAAAATTTCGAACACACATACGTTATGACTGTACTGTTTTAATTTATTGAACGCTACTGCAAATGACAAGAAGACTTCCTGTCTCAGGTATACGAAAGGGGTACCATTTGTCAATGGAAGGTATACGAAAGGGGTATCTTTCCTGTCAAAAATGGTATACAGAAGGGTAAGGGGCGGACCTCGGGGTTGAGACTTTCCGTAGTAAAATGTTTTCAGTACCCCCCGGGGGGGGGGGGGAGCCGCGGCCACAACGGATGTAAAACATTTGCCCGCTTAGGTTGAATTTCATTTCTTAAATAAGAGTATACAGTTAAATTTAGCCTGCTTGATTCCACATTCAAACTATTTTTATACTTCATACACATTGAAAGACTTTGAAGCAGTGCTGTCAACGTTGTACACGCGCTCAAAAACTGAAATGAAATTTGCTTTAAACGTCAGACAATATGGTGACTTCTTTGCATGAAGAAAAATGTAACACATGGTTTGAATCGTTCGTACCCGAGTGTCCTTTCAGAAGCAGTAATTATTAACATTTCTGCTGTTTTTACTCTCCCTCATTTTTTAAACAGCACAGTGATAGTTTATTATTATTATTATTATTATTATTATTATTATTATTATTATTACAAACTTCAAAGACAGCCATTTTATAAACATTTTATCGATGGTACGTTTTTGTTTATTTATTTATAGATAATGTTTGTAAAATTTTTATTCGATTTTTTTAGGCTAGTTTTTTTTGTCACATTTTCTGGATGCCGACCCATTACTATTTTTTTTCAAATATTTTAAAGCTTCATGTTAAACATGAACACAACAATTCCGAAATACGAAAATTGAGTTTTGCTGAAAGTGTACATAAAATTGAGAGTGCGTTTTTTTTAAACGGCATTTATCCTTCAAAAAAAATTATAATTGTTATTATTATTATTATTATTATTATTATTATTGTTCAATATGTAAAAGAAAGGAAAATTTAGAATTCTTTTCTTTTAGCTATCGCGTGTCTTGTTGTGACTGTTGATCGACAAATGAGCATTTGTCTTTCTCGGGACCCGCGGCTCCTTCATAATGCACCATTTTATAACTGGTAAATGTTACATATGAAACAGTTCGTAATAGTAGCAGTTATCTTTAATTTGTCGTTAAATATCCTCTAAGCAAGCAAACAATATTTCAGCGAAACAATATCTGACCAATGACGTCATCCATCGGCCCATTTTTCATAAATTAACATGCATCAAACTCGACTGACGTATAATTGTGAAGACTGCTGTTCCTTCTTTGTTGTTGGTAAAATCGCTGACCGATAAGCGGCATTACCGTCTGCAATGTGTGGTCAAGCGATGGAGTTTTCTTGCGCCATTTACCGTCGAGTTGCATTTCTAACAGTGATACT
>JAEMWC010001709.1:47500-95000 GCA_016490735.1 Pachyseris speciosa | reverse complement strand
CTGAGAAGAGCCACACAACACATCATGGAACCCCTTACTTGAAGTCAGGCTTTTCTTGTTTTGTGAGCTCTTAATTACTCTACAGCAAAATCTCCGGTTAAATTAATAAGACTCTCCAAGAGTGTAAACTGGGCTATTATTGTTGCACAGTGCCGCAAGAATTCGTTAGGGTGTTGAAGTAGTCGTTTAAGCAGAATACAACTTTGGAAAGTGGAAAAAGAGGAACTGGGATGAATTTTACCTGCCCTTTTTGCCATTTTGTCACTTGAAAGTAGTTCGTATCGAATACAAGCCACTCACTGGAAAGACAAAGTACACAGTTTTAACACATTTGCATAGAGTTTTGGTAACTGGATTTCAATTTGATCGACCGTCGACGAGTAAAAATTTGCATACATAACAACTATCACATTTCCATCATTAGTCTGCAAAAATCGCCGATGAAAATAACCTGTCGCTAGTTGCAGAAAATGACCGGAACGTATAAATTGAATCGGAGAATTAACATTATCCAAAATCCATGTACTTTTGTGACTGATTATTCAAGATTCTCCGCGCTTACCCCACCACACAAGAAAGTCGAGCGTAATATTATAATATCCTAGATTTTTCTCGGTTGGCGTTTAAACATAAACACTGGCAACAAACCTCGCCAAAGAACGGTTAAATGGTTACCTGATCCCGCTCAAGTATTTCCTATTTGTAAACTACGCGTGAATTTGCAGCGTAACTGAAAACATAAAATAGTGATATCTCCGGTTCTACAAGGCCTACAAACTATATGCACCGTCTACTGAAGAGAAATGTTTTTGTAAGAAATGTTTATAACATTTTTATTTTTAGCACACGACGGCGAGCGTGAAGTTATGGCGATACACCAAACACAAACAAACAAACCGCAGACCGGTTAGCTCAGTGGTAGAGCACCGGACTACCATGCGGGAGGTCGCGGGTTCTAACCCCGGCCGGACCAACACTCAGGGTCTTTAAAATAACTGAGGAGAAAGTGCTGCCTTTGTAATGACATCTGCAAATGGTTAGACTTTCTAGTCTTCTCGGATAAGGACGATAAACCGTAGGCCCCGTCTCACAGTACTTTCACTTAATCTGATTCTGTGGGACGTAAAAGAACCACTAGGGACGTAACAAAACTCTGGCTGTGACCAACCCTAGTGTCTGTCCTAGATATCTACGTTACGGGGGCACTCATTGGTTACTTCATTAATTGTGAACTGCACTAGCAGTCTGGTCAAGTCCCCGGCCAGTGATGTAAACTATCCCTGAAAAGCCCCGACGGGGAGAGGATAAGTATGTATGTATGTATGTATGTAAAAGGCAATAGAGCTGCATAAATAATTCTGAACTCTTCGTGAAAATGACAGACTTGGCAAAAAATGACCGGAACGTATAAACTGAATGCGAATTAACATTATCCAAAAGAAATGTTCATAACATTTTTATTTTTATTTTTATTTTTATTTTTAGCACACGACGGCGAGCGTGAATTTGTGGCGATACACCCGAGCACAAACAAAATAGGCAACAGAACTGCAGAAATAATTCTTAACTCTTTGTGAAAATGACATTTAATGCAAACTTGGCAAAAACAAAGCTAACTTCTGATCTGTAACGTAGCCCGACAAACGGACAATGCAACCTTGCGAAACAACTTCGAACTTTGACTGACAGCAAGTATTGTACAACATTTTCGAACATAAGGACACAGAAGTTATTTTATACCTGTGCCACAGGAAAAACGGAGTCATGGCAAATACAACTCTTACAGCTCTCTATTTTTCACAGAGAGAGTTCTTTTGTTGCTGAGATTTACCTCTTGTAGTTAACTTAAATGTTGGCTGTGGTGTAAAAGTGTCAGCACAATATAATCGAACTTCATGCCTCCACCCGATGGATTTGTAGTTATCCCTAACGGTTGAAACCTCCTTGCATGTGACTCGCTATACGCAGGAATCCCGGCTTTGTCCAGCACAGGGAAGTTATTTTCGTTGTAAATTTGAAAATAGCAACGAAACGGTACTAAAATCACGCCACAAAGGAAAATATGTTGTTGAGGTCTGTTTCAGAGACTGAATGCATAGTAAGTTTCCCACATACGCCAAGAAAGAATGATCCCTGGTGGTGTTACCTGAAGTACTATAAAATTACGAATACTTAAAAAATGTTATCAGGTAAACATATTTTCATTACCTTAATTTGTACACTGCAGGCTGTGGTAGAGTTTTCAACAACACCCTGTTAAGTCCTGGATATCCTAACAACTATCAGGACAACATGGACTGTGCTTATTCGGTTGATATTCCACACGGCATGGTGATGAAGATAACCTTTAACTATTTTTACTTAATGTACTGGGATGGTCAATCCTGCAGGTAAGCCAAATATAAATTACTTTCACAGTATTATATTACAGAACCTCGATTTCATGATAATTTAGAGTTACTGTGTTGTCTGTGGAAACTAATCTCACCGTTCCCAGAGATTTTCGCCATTCAGTTTTCTCACTGTTTCAGAACTAACTCACAGTTGCCACGGTTTGCAGTTTCAGTAGACTTAGGAGCAACCCCAGTCGTGTCTCTATTGCTTGCGTTCTCCCGCTTTTCACAGACGCTGTTCACTTGTGTAATTTTGCTTTCAGTGAGATCTGACTAATTCTTTTGTTTGTTTATGTTTGCTTTGACTGGCTGCATTTCCAAGGTCGGATTTGATCGAACGAAATTGCTTTAAAAGCGCTTTAATTATACCCAGGTGGAACTTTTGATCCGCCATATGCGACCTTTTCATATAATAGTTGCCTCACGGTGGCTTACCATTTGCTTTCCATTCCTTTATTGTTCAGCCATAATGGTTGGCTTTCCACTCTCCACGGAACAAACGCGCATTAAATGAATTTTAAACCACTAATACATATATATTTCAATGCAGACTTGATAACGTAACAAAGGGAATTAAATCGTAGAACCAGAATAAGGAGTACCCTTGTAACCTTTTTATTGATCATGAGGTTATTTTGATCACAGGACACCCAAACTTAGAGAGTGTTTATAATGACCGTTGAGCCGTATCGTAATAGAGTTAATTGTATACGAATTTAACGGTAATAAATATGTGGGAATCAAAAATAAATGAAATAAAATGCAATAAAAATGTATAACCTTACATATCTCGTCTACTTACTGTGCCTGTCATGTATTAGGCCATTTCAAGGCGATTCCGTTGATATCTGATTACCATTAAATTCTCATACAAACCTTTGTAATTAACACACGGTTTTGGGTCATTAAAACACTCCCTATGATTAGGTTACCGGTTTTTTTGTAAATTTAATAATTTATATGTCTGGGTTTGTCTTTGAGGCTGAAGTCCTTTGCGTATTTGTTTCGGAAAGTCACTAAAATTCATTCCATTAATTAAAATTTCAGAGCAACGTACAGATCAGCAGCTTTATTAGGCGACTTCTCATTTTAATGTTTTTAGTTTTGGATAGAAAGCCTAAGCGAAATTTGGCTGAAACCAGTGCAACTGCGAACGAAGGAATGAAAAGGTTTCAGCGCGCGCGAGCGAACCTTGATTTTAATGAGACTAGCAAAACTAATCATCAGTCGCGCGCTCTAAGCAAATGGTTCCTTATGAGAAATTAACCTATTTTTCCGATCCTACATCTGAAAACACCTTTTAAATACAATGAAAATTACAGATGAAAATTCTAAAAATAAATATCAATATTATTCTGAAATTTGTTCCTTCACTATGTTACCTGGTATTTATAATGTATGTTAGGTAATTCAATTAGTCGATGACTTAACGTATTATTAATAACTTTTAATCGATTTGATATATACATCGGTATGAACGCTTTCCTAAAAGCTTTCGAATCATGCAAAAAGGTGACAGTTTTTGTTTTCCACGGTCGAAAAGTGATAGGCTCTAAAAACGTAATTCTAACTTTACTTAACTATGAGTCATTTCTCATCTCATCTAATCATGAGCATAAACATGTTCTTTTCTGCAGGTACGACTATTTAGAGATTGAGAGTGAGAATAACAAGGCGAATGGTAAATATTGTGGTTACCGCTCTGGACATAGTGTTAAGGTCACTGGACACTACGTCAACATATCCTTTCATTCAGACGGCTCTTATAGGGGGAGCGGATACAATTTATCTTTCTCTGCTGTTCTTCTGGGTAAGTGCAGTGAGCATGGAATTCTATTCTACGATAACCCATCTAAAATATTACTTCTTCTTATGTAGTAAAATAAAAACCTCACAGCTTTCAGCTGGGATATTGTAAGGCACTGACCCGAGTGGAATTCGAGCTGAGTAAAGACCAAAATGTTTTGGCCCAAAACAAAATATATAATCCAAGTTTGATTGTTTGAGCGGTGCCGGAAATGGAGGATACGTAAAACAAAACCGGCGTGAGAAAAAAATTAATGGCCGCGGGAAAGCTTCACGCTCGACGAACTAAGCGGAGAAAGAGGGACTGCTCGTACTTAGTCTACTATTAAATTAACACTGAGACCCAAAGGAAAAGAAATATTCCACTCAGTGGATTACTTTCCTTATGACAAGAAACGTTTTCCTTGATGAGCTGTGGAGTGAGTAACATAAGCTATCACTCGATCTGCCATCCTGGAAAATGCTTTAAAAAACATACGGGAGCCGACATATTTATTATCTGTTTATTTATTTGTTGATTAGTTATATTAGCTATAAGAGATTTAATGTATAATGGTGACATTTCTGATAATATTCTGGTCTTTAGGTCAGTTTCCAAATGCTTCTTTGGGAAATACGACTGGTAAGTGAATTTTGGTATCATCTTTGAACCCTTTAACAAACCCAGCAGCATCGGTTACAAAGCAGAGACCATCACTAGTTTTATTGATACCAATAACAAGGATTCCATTATTTCTCGAATTTTTCTTTATTACCTTCTGGCCCCATAAGACAACAGCTTGTATTTTTTAACTAAAACTGAACTTTAATAGGGTGAAAGCTAACTTCATTCATTTTAGAAGCCATAACAAATATGATAGAACCCTGTTTTTGTCCTGATGAGCTCTAAATTACTCCATGGTAAATTTTTCAATTAAACAACAAAGTCCTGAATATGACATTTACAATTCTTGGTGTTTAAGAACTCTGAATCACTATATTTCATATCATACCGTTATTATTCATATATAGAGAGTTACTTTGTTGTTGAAATTACCTCGTAGTGAACGTTACTAATGCTAGTCTCCTACGCAGCCGTTCTTTGTCTCGTCACGCAACGCCTCCTCGCAGCTCTTACAGGTGAAACTTCCCAGTATATTGCTCACTATACGGAGCAACCCCTGGCTTTGTGCAGCAATGGGAAAGTTATTTTGGTTGTAACTTTCAAAATAGCAATAAAACCCTACTAAAACCACACCACATGCAAAGCAAAATACGTTGTTGTGGTCTGTTTAGGCTGAATGTTCATTAGGTATTGGGTTTGGTGCATGTTGCAACCTAAGAAAACAATGCACTAAGTTTTAGATTCTGAGAGCGTTTTCCCATATCAGCCAAGATACAGTGATCCCCGGTGGCGTAACCTGAAGCGCTATAAAATTACGAATACTTAAAAAAATGTTACCAGCTTTCCTTATATTAATTTCTACCTTGCAGGCTGTGGTAGCGTTTCCAACAACACCCTGTTAAGTCCTGGATATCCTAACAACTATCCAAACAACATGGACTGTGCTTATTCGGTTGATATTCCACACGGCATGGCGATGAAGATAACCTTCAACTATTTTGACTTGGAGTATCATCAATCCTGCAGGTAAGCCAAAAATAAATTGCTTTCACAGTGTTATATTACAGAACCTCAACTTCGTGATAAATTAGAGTTACTGTGTTGTCTGTGGAAAGTAATTTCACTGTTGTCAGGGATTTGTCCCATCAAGTTTTGTAACGGTCTCTGAAGAAACTCCCAGTTGTTTTCAATTAATTGTACGTAATAAGAAACCCACTCGTGTCTCTTTTGCCGGCTTTGTTTCTCGTTTCACAAATGCTGTTAACTTTTATTTCCTTTGAGATCTGTTTGTTTGCGTTTGTTTTAGCTGGTTTCATTTCCAAGGTCGGTCAGTGATGGAACGAAATTGCTTGAAAGCCGCTTTAATTATACTCAGGCCAAAGGTGGAACTTTTGCTTTGCCATACCCAGACAGTAGTTGCCTCGTGATGGCTTACCGTTTCCTTTTCATTCGTTCATTGTTAGGGGCCATGATGGTTGGCTTTCCACGTTCCGCAGAAAAAGCGCGACAGTAAAGCCCCATTTACAGTACAGAAAAAAATGGCTCCGGACCCAAAAAAAATTGGTACGGACCAATTTTTTTAACCGTTAACACAGCAATTTCGAAGAGCAAAAGGTGTCCGGACTGGTCTTTTTTCGGTTTTGGGGCGATAGGCGCCTATGACCCCAAAACCAGAAAAAAGCTAGTCCGGATCCATTTCATGCAAACATGATACAGAAGGTTTACACGGCAAAAATATCTGGTCCGTACCAACTTTTTTGGGGGTCTGGACCTATTTTTTTTCTGCAGTGTATATGGGGCTTCACGCATATAGCTGAAAGCTCTAAGCAAAAGGTTCGTTACAAGAAAATAACTTTTTTCCGAGACCACAGCTAAAACACCATTTAAAGATAATGAGAATTACAACTGAAAATTCTGAAAAAAAAACTGAATAAAGATTTCACGAATTGTTCTGAAATATGCCTCTACACTATATTATCGGGTATTTAATTATATCTTAGGTAGTTCAATTAGTGACTGACTTTACGTATTATTAATAAGTTTTAATTAAAGTGATATATTCGTCGGTATGAACGCTTTTCTGAAAGTTTTCGAATCACGTAAAAAGTGACAGCTTTTGTTTTCCAAGGTCGAAAATTAACTCTACATACCTATGAGTCATTTCTCATCACATCTTATCATGACCATAAACATTCTCTTGTTCACAGGTTTGACTACTTGAGCATCTCGAATGAGAATAACGAGGACTTTGGTAAATATTGTGGTAGCCGTTCTGGAGAAAGCGTTATTGTCACTGGACACTTTGTCAACATATCCTTTCAATCAGATGACAGTTGGAGCATGATGGGATACAACTTATCTTTCTCTGCTATTGCTGATATTCCTGTTTCTGGTAAGTACAGTGAGCATGAAATTGTTTGCTACGATAGCCCATCTAAAATATTACTTTTGCTCATGTAATATAGATATCCCTTTCAGCTGTTGGGATATTGGAGGGTACCAAACGTTAAGCAAAGACCAAAATGTTTTCTTTCACGAAATGCCGAAATTCAGGAAGCCGAATACAGCTTTAGAAAAATTTGTCTCCGTCTCACTAAATATCACATAAATTTCCTCTCAGTTAAAAAACATCCGTTTCTTATATAACTGCCATTTAGTTGTTGAACATTTTATGTAATGCTGCCAAGTCGGCGCAAATTCGTTATTCAACTGCGCTTGTCACCCACAAATGCTTACTTAAGCTGACATCTCTCGTTGTCGCGTTTTGCGCAAAGAAATGAAATTGATGAAAGCCATAAAATTCGGGGTATACCGTATTTACTCGATTAAACGCCGCGGTGGTTAAACACGTTTCTCTTTTAAATAATATTTGCAAATGATCTGCCGTAATTGTTGTCATTAGAAAGATGATTTTGAAATAAACGCCGCCCTTGATTAAATGCCACATCGGACATGCTCAAAATTTAATAAAATTTCAATATGTCGCTTTTTGCTGAGATAGAATTCTAATTGTCTGGCTTGTACGTGCACTTGTGATTTTTCTTACAATCCTCGAATAAAAGCCTCGTTCTTCTGACTGGGTGGGCGTTTATTGCTACTTTTGCTTCCATCTGCGGCGTTAAATCGAGGGCGGCGTTAATAATCGAATAAATACAGTAAACGGCCTTTTTTACTGGAGGGGCTCGTATCATTCGGCCGAGAATATCGGGGATTTCAGTGAGCAACATGTGTCGGAGCTTCTTGAAGAGGCATATCACAATTGACTTTACTGTTATTAAAGTTCCCCGGCCAGTGTTGTAATGCGCATTTGAATATTGCATAGAAAATGCGCAATATAAATGTGATATATTATTATTATTATTATTATTATTATTATTTATTATTATTATTATTATTATTCAGTGTATGGCAAAACGCCGCCTGCATTTTATAGTCTAGCCAACTCTGGGTCCAAAATTGAGTACGTGCAACAGAATTTCGTCGGGAAGAATTTCCGGAATTAGTATACTTCTCGATCACTAGGTTGTCCTGACTTTCCGGAAAGTTAGAAGAACCGTTATATTTGTCCATTTTTCTACCAGCTTTTACTGTAGTTTCTCCAATATACGTCGACTGTGTTATTTCTCTCTTAAAAATATACTTTTAAATTAAACGAATTTCACTCGTACAATTTAACGCAAGTTTCAGCACCTAAACATTTCCAACATTTTTCAAACCGGAATGTTTGGACGAACGGACGATTCCACGACGTGACCGCCTCAAAACAATAATAATGGCATAAGAACAAAGTTTGACCCATCAAGGCGGCAGCAGTAAAACTTGTTCGAAGAAAACGAGGTAGTTTTGAATGTCTATTTAATAAAACAGTTTAAGTTAAGCTCTTCGTTGAACAAAGGTCGTGAATTTAGATCCAACAAGAAGAATATCCTACAGCAACTAATTTACAGCTCCATCAGGTATTTAGACTCTTTGCGCCATTTCCATTAATTCAGCAGCAATGACTCCTGTAAATTAATACTGAGCGTGCCACTTTAATTCACTCTTTATTAGTCAAACAGAATTGCCAAGCTTATAATCGCTGAATCGATTCCAGTTCACATCATGCGGGCGATGGACTACTTACAATAGCCAAACGAACGGCCAAACCACACATCATTCATACCCGGGAACGAAACATTCAAAGTCGAACCATATAATTAGGCGACTGTCTGATTAGTAAGTTCCAGTTTTAACTTGGACGAAGAGTTTTTCAAAAGGTGGTGGATGGTATCTACACAGATAAAATAAGCCAATTAACGCACGAGAAATTTGACAGCTAGGGTGGATTGACTTCTGTATGCTAATAATAGAGAAAAGCTTGCCTTGTGAAAATGTTTTAGCCTTAAGGTTGGCGTTTACCATCTTACAATGGAGTTTTATCGCAAGCTCTACTTTGGTGTTGTTATTCTCGAGGTTGAATTTAATCTGGCTTTAATTGAGTCCAGTTTGCAGTTTCAATGTGTTCAACTTTTAACAGTTTTTTGTTTAAAAGAACTAAACTACGTTGACTTCCTGTTTAGAATTTGGTTAATTAAGGTGTGACATCAGACCTATTTGTCGCATTTTACGGCTTTCGTTTTGGTTCACTTTATCACAATGACCCTAATAAATGTACAAAACATTTTAGTAACCGAAGACCTGCATTTCAAATATTATCTTTCTCAGTTTCTTTTATTATCCACACGTAAATTTTCCACTTAATGCGTGAAGTTAATTTCTTACTCTACGTTGAGTCCCGTTGATTCACAAACCGCTCAGTAATGGTCATCTGACCAAAATCAGCTGATACGTAAACAAACGACTCTTTAAAGCTTCCAAAATCGGATTCGGAAAGAAAAAGTCTTGTATATACCCTCTATGGAATATTCCTTCTCGCTTGTGCTAAGGTGTTTACGTCGCCTGGGTGAACACTCATTATACTTTCTTCATCATCGATCAGGCGGCTATCTCATTATTTTTAAGTAGCGCGGGTTTTATGGAAAGTACATAGGCATTTTATAATATAATAAATTATTGCACAATATGATATGAGGTGTAAAGTATTTGAAGTACAGAAGTGAGTAGTGTTTCAAAAGCTCTGTTTACTAACAATGTGGCATTTATCATTTTACAAACACGATGCGCTTTTTTTTTTTTTTTTTTTTTTTTTTTTGAGATCTTGAATTTATGGGGCTAAATTTGTCCTCGAAAATTGTTTTATTAAAAACCGGCGGTAGGCGGAAAATGTTTGTTAGTTTCAAACTAGGAATGAAAAGCAACAACAACGATAATAACTTTGCATGGAAATTAAGACAATCTTCGTGTGCTAAAAGGATCAGTGAAATTTGATCGGATTCCTAAAAGCTCTAAATATTTAATCATGTCATCCTTTATCCATAATTTACTCTACCCGATGCAAACATCTGTTAAACCCATTGCGTTTCAAAACATTTCTTTCGACTAAAATGAAATTTCACTATATAGACTATTCTAAGTCCTCAATGACACCTGAGACCTGAGACAACTCTTCATCAGCGACGGATTTGTCTTGTAAAGACTAATTCAAAATTCACCTCACTTTAGTATCGATAGATCCATTTGCGACTGGATTTCCAGTAGACGTTTTCTACTTCAACTTTTCGCGCAAACGCAAGCTTTTCCAGCACATTCCACAATTTTGTTTTCACGGCTTCCGTCATCACGGAAGTTGCAAGAGCCGTTCATTCAATTAAAGTGTGTTTGTTAGGAAGTTTTCTAAACTTTCCGCTCTATTTTGAAATTCAATTTATCCTGCAGTTTTCTTTGATACCATAGTTTTACATTCTCGTCGAAACCTGAATATTTTTACAACATGATCTTTGATTTGGTTTTAAAGATTTCGTTTTGCTCGTCAGTAGCTTGAAAGTCGCTTCTCAAATCTTCTTTGTTTATAAGATGACGCTAAGCTTTCCTTTCATTTCTGTACTTTTTTGCGCTTACTTGTTGAAATACTGATATAACTGTCACAAAGAAAATTATGCTCCGCAATGTTCAATACAATTTTAACGTCCGCGTTCGATGGCATCTTCAATCTTTTTCCGTCTTCATCCTCCACTTTCAAACAGCTTCGTTTAAATTCTAAGCAAAAACACGGGAAGTTTTCTCTGTAGTGCCTGACATTACGGTGGAGCTTTTTCATAGCATTTTTTGTCGAGTTGCATTTTCTACTGCGTTTCCTAGTTGAGTGTTAGGTGCCGAGTTTGATCTGATCAAGATACATCCTCCATAAGGCGTCATAAACCGCTCGCCTTCATAACGAGCCTGAAAAAATGACCATAATCGGTCTGTTAACTTGCTTCTGGCTCTTTTAATCAGCATATTTATTCATAAATTCTCTACTTTTGCTTTTGCTTTTGCTTCCCTTCATCGCAATAGTTGTAGCTTCATATATTCTCGAGTATTTTCCTTTTTACACTCCCAAGTTTTTACATAGTTGAGATAACGAACTATAACGTTAGAGAACTTTGGACATCACACATAACATCCCTCGTAGCAATGTATAAAGTCTTCGGCCTTTACTGAATTATCTGTCTCGTGTTAATTTTCACTTGTTTCTAGCGAACGTGAGGCTACTGGAATATTTCAGTACTTTTATTTCCAGATGTATACATGTTTAAATGATCCCGCAGTGGCATTCAAGAAAACAGATAATACTGAGGGATGTAAAATGGTTTCTTTGTGAGAACACTGTTTCATTTACCCCGTTTCATTGCATGTTGACTGAAAAAGCAAGCGGAAAAACAGACTACGCTTCGGTGTAATCTTGGCACCATTAACAAGCGAAGAATGCAAAGGAAAAGAAATTTATACTAAAAGCAAATTCATTCTTTCGGTGCCGACGCATCGCAGGATTACGGCAGGTGTGTAGAGTGTCGAACTGTTTCGGGCAAACTTTAATTGGAGATAACTGTTTAAGGAGAAACAAATCAATCACATAAGAAAGTATGCTTTGTGTAATAATTGTGTTTAGTCTCCTCGCCCGCTCAGACTATTTTGCTCGAGAACTGCGCGATCCTCGGCGCTTGGCCTGTAAAGTTATGACGTTGAGACAGGAGCCCATGTTGCAGGAATTAACACGCCACAGGGACATGTGGCAAAGACGAACTCACGCTTAGTAGTCCATCGTACTTTCCGTTTCCGTAGCCTGCATAACAGGCGTTTATCTACCGTTTCCGTTACTTTGAAAGTTACGCCTGTTTTTTATTCTTTCCAAGTTTCTCCCAAGCCTTGTCCCTATGAGTATTACAAGAAGTAGTTGTTTATTAATAAGACTCTCTTGCAGTAAAAAGAACTGAATTATCGAGTATATTTTACAATGTAAGGCAACTATTATCTAAAATATAGTAATTTACAGTTATAACAATGATAATAACAATTGAATCACTTAAAATATTTAAATGTAAAAAACGTCCTCCACTCTCTTTGTCCTACAGACCTGCATGTTCCGGAAAAGATAATACTTTTGTGTTTTCTGCCTCAAGGTGTAGTTAGGCGCGTCTAGGAGTGGGCTGGGAAGCAGGTGGTGCAGAGGGTGGCTGGGGGACTTCATTTTCGCCACATATTTGTAGCACAAGTGTACTCTTCTATCATCTAACCTTTCTAGTTTACCTAACTGTAAGGCATGAGCATATGACTCTGCCTCGGGGTAGATTATGTTAAGCGCCCTTTTTTGCACTCGCTCTATGGCTTCGGACAGGTAAGCAGGGATGTCCTGCCAGACTGGTAAAGCAGACTCTAAAACTGGCCGAATTGTGCTAAGGTATATCCTCAAGATGTTGGGTTGGCTCACCCTGGCTCTGTGCAAAACTCTAAGGGAGTATAACTTCTTACAAGCTTTCTTAATAATGTAATCAACGTGACAGTTCCACTTCAGGTCATTGTCCATAATAACTCCTAAGATCTTATAGGTATTGACACGCTCGATGACATTGCCGCCAATTATTATCGGGTTAATGAGACAATTAGAGTTGCGTAAGAAATTAATATGCATACAAAATGTTTTCGCGTTCTTATCAGCGTTGCCTATTGTTGTCTTGTTTTACATGCAGGATACTGCAGTGACCTGGATCTTGGAATGCAAAGTGGTTCAATCCCAGATAACAGGATAAATGCTTCCTCTGAGCTTAACGCCAGCACACCAGCCAAGAATGGCCGATTGAATTATGCAGCTGGATCATCATGGTGTGCATCCACAAATGACAGTAATCCATATCTACAGATTGATCTGCAGACACCTCACATCATTTGTGCTGTGTCCACTCAGGGGAATGCTAAAGGAGATGAGTGGGTGGAGACATACGCACTACAGACATCCAGAGATGGAAAAACGTGGATAGATTATAAGGACGGTGGACAAGTTGAGGTGAGCTGTTGGAGTAGTGTGGATATAGCCACTATTTTAATCAGGTAAATAAAAAAACCATCAGGCGAGTTTGAGAGATATATCCTTCAGTTACTGTAAAGGGTGGCTGAAGACAATATACAACTACTTGGTATACGGCTTGTACATTTGTATGCAAATGTGTTGTCGATCATAGTTTGTCATTTTCCAATTTTTTTCCCGAATTTCAGGTTCTCAAGGGAAATTTCGACAGCTCCACAACAAATAAGAATTTTATTTACCATGGAGTCTTAACAAGGTGGTTGCGATTCTTGGGGAGAGATAGCCATGGTGCGTTTTGCCTGAGAGTGGAGGTGTTTGGAGTGAAGCAAAAACCAGGTAAAACAACAATGATGCTTTCATGTGACTCTTTACGATCAAAACTGCTTTTAACAATCTATCTTAATGTTTTGAGTGTATTTTATTTTTATTACTGCGGGTTGATGTTTTGTTCAGTGTCCTTCAACGGTGAATTAGTAGCGAGGAGCGTTGTGTGACGAGATACGAACGTCTGCGTAGGAGACTAATTCAAGGGAGTAATATCAGAGAACCATGGGAATTATTATGGTCCCCAGTTAGTAAGGAAACACTACTCAATTAATCTACCAGGGACTTCGATAAAATTGAAAATGTAAGAGGTATTAAATTAAAATATCGTAATTCTGCAATATTTCATGAACAAGCCAAGGCATTTTGTGAGTAAGGTAATTCTGTATTAAGAAGTCCACAGTTATGTTTCAGAAGAGCAATAGAAAATAAATTTCCATTACTGGAAGTGATTGTATGTTTAAGTCCTGGACAAGATCGATCTGATCAAAACATACATGTAGGGTCGCCAGGACGCTGGAGTGGGTTTGTTGCATATATGTCAAGGTTATAGATGTTGTAGTGGCTTCTACAATAAGTTTTTTAGTCATCTACCAGTGATTGTAGAAATAAAATTACATTCCTAAAAACACTGGGTTAGAAAAACACCAAATATTGACAAGTAAATTAATACAAAAAGGCAATGTATCCGTTTTAGCCCGTATAATCAGCTCTGCTTCTTTAAATTACTTCCCTTTTTTGCCGTGTAAAGTAAAAAAAAAAAAAAAATCAGTTATTTCATGAATTGAAATGATGCTCTTTGGATTGCTAACAGAAAACGTCGCTGCTGGCAAGGTCACAGAACAATCTTCCACCTACAGTGACAATTACACCAATGGTACATCAGCTAAAGCAGTGGATGGGAATTCTGTCCGTGATTTTAATCATGGACATTGTTCACGTACTTTGGAAGACAGTCCCAGCTGGTGGCGAGTGGACCTGGGTGATCGCGTGCCAGTGTTTGAAGTGCGCACAGTCAACAGGCTTGTGTGGTCTTCTAACAAGTCGTCTAATATGAGCAATCGGGATTACAAAATAACATTAGGTGAGCACCTTTGTAGCGATCAGTGTAGAAATGTCTGTAGAAAACTAGTAATTTCCAGAAGTTTTGCGCTATTATTTTCGAAGATAACTATTCAAATATGTTAACAGGAATTTTCAAGTTTAACTCTCGCCGGAGTTTCTCGCTATTTACAGTCAAGGCCTCTTTTGGACGTTCGCGCCAGTTGTTTTTGAGCATCCCTGATTCGCAAGTAAGGCATGCCGCAATCCCATTCTACGTCATACATTGAACGCGCGGGGCCTAGGACGAAATGGAAACATGTCATGACCACTGCTGATTCGCCTCAGTAACTCTCCATGTATGTACCTCTTTTGAGCGAACGGTGGCTCCTGATTTTTTGTTGATATACCAGGTCCAGTAGATTGTTTACCCAAAAAAATTTCCGGAAAGTTTGGTTTTGAATTTTCGTTCGGAAAGAACGGTACGCGTTGTTTACCAATTTCGGATTGTTGTGCCGCGCTAAACTAGATTCTAGTTACAACATGCAAGAGGCCTGAAACTAGTGCGAAACATGAGAAAGTTGTAAATGGTAAGCGAATTTCCATTGGGAACGTCCCAACAGGAAAAACAGGACTACCTTTACAGAATTTCCGTTTGTCCCGCGCGGAATTTTCCTGTGGAACGAGCCAGAAAAAGGTTTACCATTTACATCCCAGCCGGGATTTTCGGGAATTTGTGGTAAACGGTAAACAACCATACTCACTCTATTTTCACAAGGGGAAGCGCAAATGAGTGTGAGAAGCTTTAATGTTTCTGTTTTTCTACTCTCCTTGCATCTCATTTTCCAGTGTGCTGTTGAACCACTAGCCTTAATCCTTTTGAAAAGCCGTATATTCTTCCTGTTAGAATTGCAGAAAAGATTGAAATGTAGACATGCTGTTTGAGTTTAGACCACATCGAAGCCTAGATTAGACCAGAATAGATTGCAGAGGTCATTGTTTTTGGTTGCCATAAATCAAGATAATCTACCTTGCATTAATTACCGTATAAATTCGAGACGACTCCGGTGAAACCCGATTTTTCTTTCCTTTCTTTTCTTTTTTTTTTTTTCTTTTTGTAGTTTTGCCTGTCTGACACGATTTAGCCAATTATTTTAGCCAATTTCGAGTCAATTATTCTCTCTGTAACGTGCAACTCAAATATGTTTCCGCTGAAAAATGAGCTGGAAGCGGTTGAACAAAAGCATTAGTTGCCTTTCATTACCTCACCATTCAAGCGAATGGATCATAAGCAAGGGAGTGTTATTACCTCCTCTGATATGCATGTTTGAGTTGAAAGGTTGTCGGCCAACAGACATCCTCGGACGATTGATGTTCTCAGTGAACGAAACAGAGTGCCCGGGAACGGAAGTGACCCTTATAGCCAATTTCTCTTGTTATAGGTTATGCGCTAGGTATTAACGATCTCTGTCATCTCTAGATTCCACGGGAAAGCTATCGCAACGATAGCCACCGGACGGAGACAAAATGGAGAGTTTTGTTTTTTGTTGTTGGTTTTGGTCGATAAAAGTGGCCTTTCCATTTTAACAGCTCGCCAATTTCACTTTTAGAAGCGTAAAAGATATGACTGTACGGATGGACCCTATATCACCTGATAGTGCCTTCCCCAATTACACATTGGGCGCTTTCCATTTGAATGGAAAACCGGGGAGAATTTTCTGTTAAAAGGAACAGGGAAAATTTTCCTCAATCAAAATGAAATGGGGCGAGCGCGTTCCTTTTGCACTGAGTCACTCTTTAAGAGACTGGGTATTAACCAAAACAGCACCAAACCGTGCGTTAATTCATCGAGGAGTATGGAACTAGTGGGACGCTGCAAAAGGTACAGGATTTTTCGATCATCCCAATAAAAAACGAGAAAAGAGGAATACCTCAGAAGGTATTCCTTTTTTTAGAAAAATGTCCAGTGGAAAAGTCTGTGCCATTTGATTTACCACCTGAACAATTGGGTTTCCGTGAAAAAGGAATGCGCCTATTATGAACTATTTACATCAATATGATTCTGAGAAAATTCTTTGTCTGACAGTGTGTTTCTGTAGTATGAATACCATCACGTCAACCAATCATATAAGATATTTATGAGCTTTCATTTGTGTTAGCATTATTTTTTTTTGTTTTTGTTTGTTTGCTTGGATTGTTTTCTTGGGTGTCTGTGGGTGGAGCGGGTACCTCAGGCCAAGCCATCACCCTCTTTAGAGTTGAAGCTGTTTTGTTTTATTTTACCCTGTATGCGATTAATTAAATTTTTCACATGTGTCGCCATATCTCACCAGCACACTTGTCTATAATTTGGCGATTATCGATCATTTGCATCGATCATTTACAGTTACTCGTTCACTTTGACGATGCGATTTTCAGTTTGTGTGAAGAGTATGGGACGAGAATGGGCACGACTGAGAAAAGAGGGTTAGAAGATTGGGTGATTGGGAACATTTATGACTTTACAGTCCTGACGAAACTATCCACTGAAACTTCAACTAATTTAGTTGTTTGTTAAATTGCAGGAGACAGTTCAAATGTGACAACCAACCCTGAGTGTGTGGGACGGTACAGTTTTACTGATTTTATAGCATCAGCCGTTTGTCACTTTAAACGCAGAGATGACTTCTTATATTTTGGCTCTGGCAGATATGTTGGCATCATAACCACAAAAAGACAGTTTCTTCAGCTATGCGAGGTGGAAATCTACTCACGAGGTAATTCTAAGACCAGTTTTAAGCAGTTTACTTCCCTCGTCTTGTTGCATTTCCTCTTTTAAGTCGAAAAAACAATCTATATATAAGAGTGTCTTAGCATTCTTAGCGTTAAAGAATTTTGTACCCATCTCCAGATACAACTTACAACTATCAACAAAAGTCCAATTTTTGATCGAAGGTCATGGCAAATGTGTAGGCAGTTACTTAGGCTGGCACTTAAAGACAGAGAAACAAACTTTGGTTTGAGTGAATTTCTTGAAATTGTTAACAGGTGAACCTGCAACTTTAATGGTCTTTCAGATCCTTAAACTTCAAATGCACAATGTGGCAGGACGACAAGTGAAGGTGTGGGGGGGGGGGGGGGAGGGGGAGGGGAGTGAGGGAGGGGAGGGGCTGCCACCCCCTTTAGTAATTTAGGCAATAGTTTCAGTAGCTTTCATCTGGGCGCAAAAGGCATTCAGCAACGGATATTTCGTTTATTTTTATATTTTTCTTCTGTTTTGTCTGAGACTGAAATAAAACTTTTGAGGTTTGGTGGGCATATCAAGATTGATTTGCCATACAAAATTCTGTGTTTTGAAAGTATTTTTATAGTTCGTTTATAGTCTATATTCAGCGATTATTTGTTGACTTCAATAAGTTCTAGTGTAATTTACATAATTTTCTGGAAAGTGTGCGGATTGGGTTACTTGATGATCAGCTTTCAGTTAATTTTACGGCCAGTCGTAAGCTATCAACCAGCATTTTATTTATTCATCGGTTACCAGTTAATTTTGACAGATGCTAGGATTTTTTTTGACCAAATATTAAGTATGCGAACTTTAAAAAATGCCAGTGCGAATAATGAATCAAAGCTGTTGCTGCGGTGTTACTTCTTGGTGGCTAACCCTGGCAAATGAACACGAAATGAAATAATGTTAAATCACCTGACCACCTGCCTGAGGAACTGTGTCGGTAGATGATAATAGTGGGTAATTAGTCAGTTGCCGGAAACACCTGGTTCTTAGACATGTGTCAAAATAAGACTGAAGATAATATAGCCCACAATGCAAACTGCCAACTAATGAACTTGATGACAAGACAGCTCGTGGTGACAACACTGAGACACCCGTGCACTCTAACCTTGAGTCTACCTGAGGCTCTTCCTTCTCTTTCTTTGCGGCCACCGTTTTGTTTCCATAGAGCCTCAATTGCATGCACTTTTTAGCTCTTTTTGCCTGAGACAACTGAGATCAATTTTTTAACTGTTAGTCGGGAAATGCCGTATTTTTTAGCTTATGGCTGCGACATTTTAGTGGAAGTTTCCTGATCTCAGTAAAGTTGATTATAAATTTGATTTGCTGGAGTCATACCGGGTTTCGTTTGTTGCTGTTTGGGAGTGTCCTGTTGCCTACTCATGAGAAGCTGTTTCGTTATGGAGCTAGTTTGGTGACAGTTAGCAATGAGCGCTATATTATCTTCAGTGTCATTTGATCAACATATGTCTTTGGAACCAGAACCAGGTAATTGTGTGACTAAAAATCCACGATCAGCAGATACCCGCACAGTCACACAGGCAGGCGATCAGGTGTTGTAACTCTTGCCTTTCTGTGTTACTGAGTTGGCGCGCGCTAAATCTAAAATTGGCCAAAAAATTGCAACCATAGCTACCGACAACTTTGATTCATTTCCGTCTGGGTCATTAGAGTAAAGAGTTTATAATGCGAGGCCATTGCTTGCCTCGAAAACAATGGGAACAAAACATACCGAATAGCTCGTAAAACGCGATCTGTGGCGTTCGTAAGGTAATCTAAATGCATTTTGTATTCTTTGGTGGGGTGGGGGGGGGGGGGAGGGGGGAAGGTCTCACAAGAGTTGGAAATTGATTATGCTTTCTCTGTTTGGATTTTAGCTATTGACACTGCGTTAAGTATCAGGCGTCTGAGACGCCTAATATAAATATGAAAAATAAAGCAGACGCAGTAATTGTTTGACGAAATAAACGTCTGAAATTAAAAGGAGTCCGGAACGACTTAGCACACGTCTGAGCTATCTGTTAACTCCATGCGCATTCATACACGAGAGTCACCTCTGGAATGCGTGTAGTAATTCATGTTTTCTAGGGAACAGAACAAAGCTGACTCAAATTGGTCTTAAATATTACACAACAACAAAACCCTTAAGTGGGGGGTTGGCGGATAACCACCTCTTCGATCCTCTTTCTACAATACTGTCCATGAAGGTTGTTACAAAAATGCCTTCAGAGCGATATTTAGGAGGAAATAGTACACTACTATAAACTGCCGCTTATAAGCTCAAACATTTTCCTAAGGGGTTTTAAGAGGGTTTATAAACGGTGGGGCTTATATCCGAGGGGGCTTATAACCGGAATAGAAAAAGCGAATCGAAACAAGCTATAGCAGTGCTGATCAAAATACGTTTTGCATTTACTGGTTTTTAATTAAACTTCAAAACGTAATAATAAATCTAATTCACTTGAATACATTTGGAACAGAACTAAAACTAACAACACGAAATAAACCGGAAGGAAACAAAACGGAAGTTCTGACCTTTCCCTTGAGTTCATCTTATTATTCTACAATAATTATTTAAAATTCTCTGTTTGAAATAGTACAGAGTTACTACAACGTGCTTACGAGCTATTCGGTAGCCTCCCAGGGGTTAGGGGGGGGGGGGGGGGGCGGGGTACTCCCTATAATGGCCTATAAGAAGAGCGCTCATCTTGGTCAGTGGCGTATTTTGTGCGGGCGCTCTTTTTTGCGCGGTAAATTTGACAGCTGGCCTGTTTTCAGGTGTTTTTGAAAGTTAAAAAAGATGGCAACCTCTGTAAAAACTATGCGTCTGCTGGCTTTTTTTTGGTGCTATTATCCCGAAGTGAAGTTGAGAAAACGTTCAGAGTTGACTCGTTCCCTAATGGCTCTGAAGCTTCCTGTCGAGGCACAACTCACAACTCGCACAAATTACAGGTACGAGTTGAACGCGCATAGTAGTCCGCCTAGCTAGTCTGCTCGATAATCCGTTTATTCACGGGAACCCAAATATGTCAAGTTGTTTCCGATGTACCGTCGGATATCCGAGTTTTAGGATCAGACGATAATCAGTGTGATTTATTCGCCTAAGGACCTCTTTCTGTTGCCAATAAAATGCGAGTTCGATGGCTCCAAAACATCACGACAAACATCGCCTCTTCAACTGACAACGTTCAATTTCATTCAACACAATATCTACTGGGAAAGTGTTCTTCTCGCCGAAACACGAAAAACTACTTTTGCAAGCTTTCCTGTATATCAGCGCGATGTTTTAGGTTGGAGAGATCTGAAGAAAAGAAGATTAAAAAAAATGTTATTTCATTCGACCCACCAAAAGTGCTACTTTCCATTCTTAAATTTGTCCTGTATTCAACGTCGGCTGCGATCCTTTCAGCTGGGAATGTGCAGTGTCTCCTGGAACTGACTATAACATCAAATTCCGGAACAAGTATTTTACCAAGCCTATCCGTCATCTTGGTGACCCTAACTCCAGCGATTGAAGCATACACCTGCCAGCTATCTCGTGAACTGCGTATGTTCCGCTTGGACAGGGATAGACTAGAAATTGATTATATGGTAGAAAACTTGAGAAAGAAGAGTGACCTGGGATTCGACCGTGAGGATCTCTATTCAAATTCCAGGAATTCATTTGTATATACTGGAATTCCACTGCCACTATCAATCCACCTTTCCATTTGCTACAGCTTCTATTACAATGAACTGGATTAATCAACTTCACCTACTTGTAGACAAAGTTAAAGACATCCAACCAGCCCTTGTGACTAATAGAAGTGACGACGGATCGGAATCATTTGTAAAGCCCTCTTTAGCGCAGACCGGATTTACATTCTGTAAAGAAAATTGCTGCACATCTTTAGAGTACCAGGTTGCAGACACGTGAGAAACGTTTGGAGAATACGGAGTTTCAGTTTCTTAAAGGGAACCTCCACTCTTACAACAAATTGACGCTACTACATTTCAAATTTTGTTTTAAAACGTGGCATTTAACTGTGCAAAAAACATGGATATCATCATCGCCTATTTTCGCTTTTAAATTTCCCGGGCGCGGCCATTTTGGATTTGATGACGCGTAATAGTTGTCCTATTGTTCAACACAAAGGATATTCTGCTTCATTTGCTTCCTGACAATAGCTACAACCATTACACGTCATCAAATCCAAAATGGCGGCGCCCAGGGAATTTGAGAGCGAAAATAGGCGATGATGATATCGACTTTTTTTGCACAGTTAAATGCCACGTTTTAAAACAAAATTTGAAATGTAGTTATTATTACGTACAATTTAGCGTCAATTTGTTGTAAGAGTGGAGGTTCCCTTTAACTTCATCACTGTCGGCCCTTTAAATGAACAGGAGATAAAGGAGCTACAGCCGTTAACTGTCAACACAGAGCACCTGCAAGACAATCTTTGCTCTGTGAATGACATATGAAATGAATCATATATGAACTGCGGAAATGAAATCAAATGAAGAATGATCCTCGCAGTTGTGAACGCAATTTATGCAATTGCGAAAAGAAGCCTGGAAAAAAATTTCAGGACTTCAACGGGGTTTGAACCCGTGACCTCGCGATTACCGGTGCGATGCTCTAACCAACTGAGCTATGAAGCCACTGACGTTGGGAGCAGGTCAATTGTGGGTTCATATGTTCCCGTGAAAGGAATGAGTGTGAATGACATATGAAATGAATCATATATGAACTGCGGAAATGAAATCGTCGTCAGTGGCTTCATAGCTCAGTTGGTTAGAGCATCGCACCGGTAATCGCGAGGTCACGGGTTCAAAACCCCGTTGAAGTCCTGAACTTTTTTTTTTTTTTTTCTTCAGCCTTCTTTTCGCAATTGCATAAATTGCGTTCACAACTGCGAGGATCATTCTTCATTTGATTTCATTTCCGCAGTTCATATATGATTCATTTCATATGTCATTCACACTCATTTCTTTCACGGGAACATATGAACCCACAATTGACCTGCTCCCAACGTCAGTGGCTTCATAGCTCAGTTGGTTAGAGCATCGCACCGGTAATCGCGAGGTCACGGGTTCAAACCCCGTTGAAGTCCTGAATTTTTTTTTCAGGCTTCTTTTCGCAATTGCATAAATTGCGTTCACAACTGCGAGGATCATTCTTCATTTGAAATCTTTGCTCTGTTGGAACCGGCGTCTGTTGCCACTTGGATATAGTGAGGTCTTTCAGGAAATGGTTAAACGAACAATGTGAAACTTTGCTGGAAAAAATCGATTTCTTTGGTATTAAAACAGGTGTAAACTATGAGACGTCGATCAGAATACCAAATAGCAAACCCCCTGTCCAAAAAGAAGTTCACCCTTTGATGAGTACACATGTATTACTACACTGAGAAGAACCATAGAGAATGGCTTTGACATAAAGATTTTTACCTAACATTAAAAAGGAGAATTCTGAGGGATCATTTGTCTGCCAAAGAGGAGAAAACCCTCCCTTCATCTATTATAGATGTACGATTGCGCGTGCGCGGTGGCAGTAAACAGTGCTGCTTGGCTGGCTGCATTAGTGATGCAGGCAGTTACCCCTTAACTGCCTGTAGGGGAAGTTATGAAGTCAAAGGACAGAGCCTTCAACCCAAACCTATGTGATTTGAACACTACAGTTGGGATAGAGACAATCACGTGAATTATGGGACGGGTGAAATAGCATATATTCCGTGCTGTTCATGTCAGAAAAACATCAAGTGCTTCCGGCCATATGGCTGTTCACACCGCATGTCCAACTTCTTGAACAGTACATTTCATGTTACGTGCGACAATGGAGATAACGTCACTTCTACTAATGATGTCCAGTCAACGAAAAGAAACAAGAATTTTATTTGTTTTTCCTGCATGCAAAGCCTCAAACATTTTCGTGCGCAACAAGCTAACACTCCGTCATCAACCCTTAATGAACAACATGTCCTCCCCATAATGGCATCTCATCATCTTGTCGTGGGCCATTTATACTCTTTATTGGTAACGAAACTCCCTCTCAGCTGGAAAATTGCAATCAGTGGTGATAGAACAATCCAACTGTTATTTTCTTCTGTAAGAAATGAACAACTATATTAACGAGGGACAAATTTTGCTCACTGAAACTGGCACTCTGTCTGTTAGACTGCTTGATCGTGACGTTCAGTGGCATGAAGATGAAATTAATGGTGAAACATATGAGCAACTTGTGCATAACATACTACATGTGATGAGAAAGGTAGAATTGTGCAAAGTATGTTCTGGAATTTAGAATCAGAAAATTCTGATATACTCAAAACAAAAGCTTTTGACTACCACTTGTGACTTCATTGTAGAGTCCAACTGGACAATTCCCCATAATTTTAACAATACGCCACTGCGGAATAACTCTTTTCGTTTTTAACTGACATCCAAGCAAAATAACTCTAGTGAAACACTGGCTAACAGCAGGGTAAGGCTGTCACTCTTATCGAATCAAAAGCTTCTTGAAAGAGCTAGAAATATCAGCAAAGAAATTAAGAAACTCAGAGAGAATAATTGAAGGCCTCGGAGCATAACCATCCTACGTCGAATTTTGGGTTGTTTTTCGATTTTGCCTGGATTTGCCCGAATTGTTGCATGTAAACTGCAATTCGATTGAAAGAAGATGTAATGCAACTTGCAAACCACTCCCATGGAAGGTTGGTTTCTTGGTGTACGTAAGAAAAAATGCATTTCTGGATTCTGGATGAATCAGTCAAAAAAATACCATCCAATGTTTTTCCATCGAATTGCAGTTCACATGTAGAAATTCAGACAAATCCAAGCAAAATCGAAAAACGACTCAAAATTCGACATAGGATGGTTATGCTCCGAGGCCTTCAATTGGAATTTGACAAAGCTCCTAAGAAAAAGAAAGGAAGTAGGTGTTGAAAACTTTCGCCCTTGCAGTGATGATGTCGTTAAGATGATGGACTTTGCAGTCAACAACAACATCTTGAAAAGATCAGTACTGTATACATTTATGCTGGATGCAGTAAATGAACTTAATTTGGCCCACAGTAGCAATAGCCCCACCAAACCAAAAGATATGAGGTGGTACACATTAACTATCAAGCTGGCAGTAGCCTTGGCAGTTAAATGTAAATCGAAAGGCTATGAGGCAGTTAATACACTGTATTTGTATGAGTTGAAATAAAATTGAATTGAACTGACTTGAGAAAGTGGCTACCATTACCTTCCTGGAGACTTGTTCAAGGGTACCGTATGGCCGATATGAGTACCGATCCAGTTGGCACAAAAAATCTTGAGCTCTGTTGGAAGGAAATACAAAACAAGAAAATTATGGGTTTGTTTGGACTCCACTGGGATGAGATGGACATAAGTGACGGTATCAGATTGTGCAGAAGAGCAGGGAAACTCATAGGGTTTGAGAACTTAAGTATTCCCAAGAAGTTTGACTATAATGTTGAGGAGTTATGCAATGATGATTTTGAGGAATCCCTGGTGACTTCAAATGGTCGTGATAAGGTTCTATGCAGTTCAGGAAAGCAGTGATGAAGAAGAGGAGTACTTTGATGATGAAGACAACAGCTACTATGAAGAAACTAAAAAGGGGACAAATTCACAAAAGACTGCAAGGCAAATATGTCAGTTTTTCCTCACCAGCCTTGAAGGGGATTTTGCCTGGCTTGTGGCTTCATTCCCTGTCTTAAGTGTCACTGCCAAGAAACTTGAAAGGAACATGCTATGCCCATTAGTGCGAGCACTGGATAAAGTTTCAAATGGTAACATTATTATTTCTTATGGAGTGTGCAATGGAGGGCCATGGAATTCAAAGTTTTTCAGAAAGTCAACCAGATGCTCTCCCTGGGTGACTACAAACCCAGTGACTGGAGGTTATATCCACTGGATTTCAGACTTCCCACATATGATCAAGAAACTAAGAAATTTTGTTTTCAATCAAAATTACACATTGAGGAAAGATGGAAAGAGCATCTCGTGCGATCATATAGTTGCTGTACCAAAATATCTTGATACTAAAATTTCTGATAAACATGTACTTTTGGATGGCAGTACTAAAATGAAAGTCAAATATGCAAGGGAAGTACTAAGTGAAGATACCACAAGCACAAGAGAGAGGAGTAACTTTCCTTTTACGCTAAATGAAACTGAGCAGACTCGTGCCTATATCAGAATGTGCAACAAGCTTTTCAAGACAATGAACATAACTACTCTTGATGGGGCATAAATGAACAATCATATAGCTGTCTTGCGTTGGTTCAGACATGGTTTCATGAGATTAACAGAGTCACAGCAACATCGAGGTTCAACTAGAAAGCCTTCGCTACTTTGACCACCACACGCATTTTATAACCCGCACTGTAATTATTTTATCTTGTAATCATCTGTTCTAACTATAATTTTCTCTCTATGTTATTTTTATATGTATAGTATGAAATAAATGAACCGAGTACTGTATGGCAACAGTTAATACCCCACAAAACCTATCAAGATCTGTTGGTGATGATCAGAGGGATCATTGGCACAATAGGATACATTAACATAAACTACCCTTACATCAATGTGGCTCCAAAAAGTATGTGTCAAGATGACGTTGAGAATAATTATTACTTCACCAACAGTCCAATTTGGAACAGTATTCCTCAAAGTATCTGAGTACTTCCTAAGCACAAATTTATGGTTTCTCTAAATCAGTTCCTTTTACATATTTTGGAATCAGAGAATACTTATGTTGACACACCTACTTTAGTAAATAAATTAACCCTTTAACCCTTAAGGGGTCTCCCTTTGACGAATAAAATCGCCTGGCATTAGACAGAGGAAAATATGTAAAGTCACTCTTAGAGGAGAAAGGGTTAAGGGAGATAGCTTTTTTTTTTTAACCCTTTAACCCCTCAGTAGTCTCCCTTTGACTAGTAAAATTGCCTGGCGTTAGATAGAGTAAAATCTATAAAGTCACTCTTAGGGGGGAAAGGGTTAAGCAAGATGTCATGAAATCTAACATTAGCTTGTAATTTTGTAAAGTTGAATTGCAATAATTCTAATTCATCTTTTTTGTATCAATTATATAGATTTATATTCCTTTTCCTTTCCTTTTCTTAATCTCTTCCTATTAAATTACCTTATGTTTGTTTTCCTCTACCCGCCTCAACTAGCTAAGCTATATGCGAGCAGAGGTAGTTGATATGTGTGTTTATGTATAATTTTTTATTTATTTTGTGACTCTTACCTGAATATCAATAAACAGAAACAATGCTTCCTTGAAATAAGAAAGACCCTTGTAGCTGACTTTAACATAACAAATGAACTTGGCATGATGGAAGGTTCATCATCCTTGTATGATGGTCCAGCTTTGCAGAAGAAGCCAGGTGAAGTGCAATTGACAAGGGAATCAACAACCTACAAACATAACAATGCTGTGAGAAAGGAGCAATATCTTAGTAAAATTAGAGCATCACTTTTAAAGGCCTCAGCTAAGTCTGCTCATCAAACTCATGTAACAAGTTTGCCAACGTATTATTCCATTGAGCCAAATCACAAGAACCAACTTATTAATCAACGCCATGCAATTGTGCAAATTATTGATCATGCTTTACCCAAGGCCTTACTTAACAGAACAATTCAGACAATTGAAGCTTTGAAAGATGCTAATAACAAGGAGATCATCACAAACTTCAACATTTTGCTAGACAGAAATATAAGATCTATAACTACTTTAAATTGCCTGGGTTTTGTGACCAGTCATACATCACAGCAGAGAACGGAGTATTTGAAGATGATGCTGTGTATTCATGGTGGACAGCTTTGACCAGACTCATATTGTGGTGGAAGTGAGCTGGAACAGAAGAGGCCATGTTTATGTACATAACAAAGTTTCTTGAGAGGCGATGTGCAAAGGATGGGTTAAGCCCCTCTTTCAAAAACTCAAAGGCAATAAGACAGTGTATCACAAATAAAAGGGGCAATTTGTATAGGTAATCACATGATTTCGAGTGCAATTTGGAATAAATAAGCACGAGTAAATTTTTTCAAAGACTCACAAAATTGTGGTCTTTGAAAAAATTTACAAGTGCTTATTTATTCCAAATTGCACGAGAAAAATCATGTGATTACTTATTAATAATATACTGTACATGAAAAAATTGCGGGATAGCTTCTTAACTTTGCAGAAGCAACGCAACGAAGCTTCTCCGTTCTCTGCTTATCTAAGATAAGGTATTCTGTGACTGATGTGGTCCTTGTACAGCTGTATTACTCACTTATATATCCTTTCCTGACTTATAGTCTAATAACCTGGGGGACTACATATCAAACAACTCTCTTACCTCTTATCACCTTGCAAAAAAGAGCCGTCAGAATAATAACATTCTCAGAATATAATTGCCACTCTAGTCCACTCTTTCGGAAATTAAAACTACTTAAACTAAGTGACTTATTATACTTGTATTGTGCTTTATTCATGTATGACTATTACTCCAACAGACTGCCCTTAATTTTTAACGATTTCTTTATGAGTATCAACAAAGTGCATCAATATCAAACCAGACTGGCAAGTAAGATTTCATACTATCTGCCCAAAGCGAGGACCAATTATGGCAAATTTAACATTCGTTTCTCTGGAGCTAAAGTCTGGAATTCCATTAAGACTCACTAAAATCTAAAAGTCGTACTTGTTTTAAGATCAGCATAAAAGAATCACTTATCTCCAACTACTGACTGGTTCATTGATGTACTTTACTTTCCAGTTCTCGTGTGTACACATCCCCTTGTCTATTGTTATTTGTGTGTACGTGTGTGTGTGTAAACGTAATCCTGTCTATTACTCTATGTTCAGTAAGTGTATTAGCAAATTTTTTCCGCTTGGCCCAGCCACTTAGCTCGATTAGCTTTGCTATTTCTAAGTGGCTGTGCTCTTTTCTATTGTAATTTTTTATTTCTTGTATTTGTCTACACTGTGTAATTTCCGGGCACGAAATAAAGATTGTTGTTGTTGTTGTTGTATAAAGGTAAATCAAAACAACAGTTTTCTCAATGTTTTTAAAGCGTTTTTAGCTGTCAAAACTGGCTAAACAATTACAGGCTATAGCTATAAGGCTACTTTGTTTGCTAAGTGTCTATCAAGCGCTGTAATCATTACCTTCAGGTTTTCTAGTTCGTTATCTTCGCCTTGTTTGTCCTTGTCTGTTTATTAATTCTGGCATCACTCCAGTGTAGTGTTGAATTCAACGGACTAGTAATTCCAATTACGTCGGTAATTCCCTTCTCTGGGCACCACTGTTTCCAAACAGACAGCTAAAATACAGTGCTTTTCGCAGCCATTTCTCCTTTTTAGAGCTGTTTTGCAGCTTCTCTGCTAATATTGCAGCCACAAAGAAAGAAAACCTGCTCAAAAAGCCAGCCATTGTTTTCACTCTCTTCAGACTTTGCACCATTCAAAGGCTGCGTTTGATTGGCTCAATTTCAGTTCCTTTGTTAATTAACCAATCAGAATCATCTGTTGTTTACCACTTTTTTTGCACTGAATTACTTTTTTTCTACATAGTGTTTCCTAAAAACTGCATTACTCTTAGCCAATCAGAATCGAGAAATTTTTTCATGTATATTATTATCAAAGAAAGACTCCCAACAGAAAGCACAGCCAAATGATGTATGTCTTAGGGGTCGGTATGCTGGGTCACTGGGCAAAAGATTGTACCTATCCTCCACAGCCTGAATGGTTAGCAAACCAAACCTGCTTTAAGTGTGGATGCCTGGGTAATCTCACAGAAAACTGCAAGTCCAAAATAATGGTTACCAGTAGGTCCAAAGTCTCTCAGCAAGCCACTAGAAGACCTAATTTGCCAAACATACCTAGTTAGTTCACTTCCAACTGTAAACTTGAAAGACCAGCAGACCTATAAGATGTTACAAGAAGCTGACCACCTCAAGTATCTGACAAGAGAAATTATCTGAAACAGAGAACAGAGAATGGTTTCAGGAAAGAAGAAAGTACATTAATGGGTACAGTGTTAGGCTTCCATGGAAAAAAAAAAAAAGAATTTGCACTATACTGGTCTACATGTACTTTGCATGGTATGAGTTCCGATTCTGTTGAAGCACCCGGCCCAGCAGCATTGCAAAGTTGTCAATGGAGTGGGGAACAATATGTGAAGATAATGCTAGAGTAACCTACTTGGACTACATTGGCCAAGCAAATCCTTACGCTACAGTACATGACACTGGCTTGTGGATGGGTGATAAGTCAGAAAATTACAGAGATAATTGGTTGCTCTCCCAATGACCTAGTGGAGATGCACAGTACAGGTATAAAGCCAACAATTAGTGGCCAAGGCATAACTGAATATAAATGCCCCTTTAAAGGAGGTTTTCCTTGCCATTATAAGACTATTCCTCCATCATATTATCTTCAAATGCAGCTAAATATGTGGGCAACAACCAGCTTATGGTGCCACCTTGTTGTATGAACCCCGAAGACAACAAGGACATACCTTGTCCAAAGAGATGATCAGCTTTTGGATAACTTGCTGAATGTGACTTTCCATCATTATTGGAACTTGATAACAAAACCAGATAATCCTCATCCTACATACATACATACATACATACATACATACATACATAATTATCCTTTATTTCCGTGTCTAGTTGTTCTAGCGCCAAGGCACTAATTAGGGACACTCTAACACATACATGTTACAAAACTGATAAAAATATTAATTAAAATAATAAAATATTGATTAAAATAATAATTATTAATTAATACTGATTAAAAGATAGAGTAAAGTATTAAAATCCTACGTTACTTGATCTTAAAATGGAAGCTGAGAAAAACTCTAGAGAGATCATAACAATTACAGAAATGCCATCCTTGTGTTCAACATCGTGTCTTGACCAACTATCACAGTTTTCACCGCAAACTGGTGACTCCTTAGTAAAAAAAGAAAAAACTGGAAATAGAAAAGTGATGCATATATTTGTTCAAAATGCCACCAGTTGCTAACAGTTTGCAACAAAGACAACTGAGAAGAAAAATACAAAGGCGCTTGTCGATCGTTACCATTTCACGCAATAATTTCTTCAGTGGTCACAGCAAATGCAACACCAAGTAAAGATGTGTTCTCTTCATTCAGAAATGGATCTGAGGAGCTATTCCAAATTCCTGTCACCAAGATGCTTTACTGGTAATTCTCAATGAAATTTTCAAGAGAAATCCACACTTCCTTAATGCAACTGGAAGCACTGAGTCACAGTGCATGCAAACACTTAAGGAAATGCACAAATTGTTTAAGCATGAAAAGTTTCATGAAAGCAAAATGATGCTATGGGAATGGTTACAAAACAGAACTGATAATGGAAGAATGTACTATCAATGGCATAGGGAAACAGTGCTCCCTTGAGGCAATCTTACCCTCAATCAGGCATAAGCTTACTGAAATCAAGAGTAAGTTTCTAACTATAAATATTAAGACAAGCAAAAGATCCTTAAATTTAAGCTGATCACCAACACTAACAAAGGAGATATCCAAGGCAACATTTAGAGTAGTGGAAGAGAATTTACTTCCTGAAGACAGGCCTTTCATCAGTAATAGTACCAGTCCATTAACATAACAAAACATTTCCAGTGGTATGCAGCCACTAAGGGTATAACTTGGACTTCCGCATCATGCAGCAAAGTAATACAGTGTAAAAGACCTGACAACTGATAAAGACCTGGTCAAATGTCTACGATGTGATTCACCAGCAACATGCAATTCATAAATTAAAAGTCTGCCAGACATTATTGTGTTGGAAATTGTCAAGAAAAATGATCACAGGTCCACTGCCATATGATCCACACCTGGGGGAGAACGAGCTTGTTCAGGGAAATACTTACAAGCTTGTGGGGATCATATGTTTTGGTTCAATTTTATCCTTGATTCAAATTTTAATTTTCCTTTGTTTTGCACTCATTATCATACATTACCATAAATGTACACAAGAACAAAGGAAAATAAAAATTAAACCAAGGATAAAATTGAACTACAACACATATACTACAGTCGCGCAAGGAGCCATTACTGGAGTGATCTTTTTGTACAAGGGACTTCTTCAAGGAACTTCAGGATGGTATAACCATAATGGACTCAATAATGGTGGAAATGCTACCCACATAAGTGGGAAATCTATTCATTCCAATGGACAATATCTTTCTTTTATCTTTTACGAAAAGGTTTACAACACTGGAAAGCAAATTGGATACAGTGGAAGACAGAATGTAAGAACATGGCAGGAAAGCCTTTTAGGGGAAAGTGGACTGACTCCACCAAGAAAGAAATAGAAATTGCCTAAAAAAACTGTGTATATTTGCTCCAGACATGTAATTGTTGTGTTTTTATTTTTATTTTTCCATAAAAAACCTTGAGTAGAAAACTTTTAATTAAACCAGTTTCATTTTCATTTTTCTTTGTCTCAGTGTCATCACAAAGTGGAGAAAGAAAAATGAAACTGGTTTGACAATTTTATGACTAAAACCAAAGGGAGGGAAGGGGGAATCCTAGAAAAAGTGACAGCCGAAATGGAACCACTTACAGTGTTTAAACTCTTTCTTCTCTCTTTTTCTTTATTCATTATCTTTGTATTGATGTCTGTGGTGTGGCAAAAATAACAAACAACAAAAATTAACCTGATCATAGAGTTTAGTTTGGTAACTTTCTGGCTAAAAAGAAATGGATAAAGAAGAAATAGATAACGAAAAAATAGATCACAGCAACTGGAGCAGGAAACAGGACGGTGTCCCAATTGATATCCAGCCCCAACTTACACAATAATAATAAAAGTATGTATATAATCAAGTTAAAGGAATTTATAAAATAGAAACCCCCCACTCCCAATACAGTTCACCCCAATTTCCCAGTTGTATTTAGACATTCAACTTACAGCCCACTATTTGGAAGAGTATAAGAAAGAAGTTTGTAACTGTGAGAACATAAAAGGCTGCATTTCAAAGTGTGAAGTGAGTCCACACTTTTTGTGTCTGTTGACTAAAAGCCAAACAAAATATTGTTGGAAAGACTATTTTAGTTCGTTTTAAGGCTTTGTTTTTAAAATTCTGATGAGCACTCCATCACTTTTATGCAGGAATCCTGGCCCAGGAGTATAAATCTTTGTGAATGGCAGAGGGAGTATCAATGAAAATCCTCAAAGAAAAGAGATGCATTTGAAGTTGAAATTTTAAACTAAACAAAACAAAACAAACAAACAAGAAAAAGAACTCTTCCTTAACTCTTTTTCTACCAGCGATTTGGTCGCGGTTTTTTTTTTTTTGCAATTTCCAGAGAGTAGGACGTCAAATCGACCTGGCTACTCCATATAAGGGGTTAACACGGAGATTTTGCTGGTCAACAACACCGAAGGCTCTATCTTTGTTGTTACGCTAGCTGTCGTTTATTTCTAAACGAACACTGCAGCTTCAATTCGTTGGGTATTTGATTTATAAGTGTGTTTTTCGAGCCATTTTCCAACTCAGAAGCCCCCTGCCTGGTATCATAAAGCTGGGTTGATGGGTAGAGGCAATCCTTTGAAAGAAAACAGGGGTGAGAAGTAATTTCACATGTATAGGGCCACTCATAGTATTCGAGCAAGTGATGGCCGTTCATGGAGTGAAGTTGTGTCCTTAGCCGTTTCGTGAGTGGATTCCGGGACCTGGCATGGCAATTTTAGTGAGTTTTAACTTGTAAATAACGCAATCGGTGCAATATTTTGTCAGCAGGACCGGGTGGCTCTACACATCTGAAATGGAAATTGGCAGACTTTCACTCACCCATTATACAAGAGTTTCCCATATTTAATTCCTTTGGGTCACAAACATGAACATGACAGACCAGTGAGAGCAAGTGAAATCAAATAGCGTTATCAGGGTCGCGCTAAAGAAGTGAGCAGGAAAATGTGGAACAGATTGCAAGAACTGGAGTCGAAGTTTGCTGCCAATGTAAACTTTTAGCCTCAATAGGTATTTTTGTTTTCAAAACTTCAAGACAAAAGTCGTGTGAATTTTGTTGTTGTTCGAGGGTGATTTTGGTTTTGCAAGAGAATAAACAGTACTAGTCGTACTAAATGAAAATTGGGAGTTTCCATCAGTTTGCAGGATGATAAAGTCTACAAAAGTGACCTTTTGGCAACGACAGTGGTTCATTTCAATCGTAGTCTGGGACTTGGGAAAGTTGTAGGTTTTCAAAGCCATCGTTCCCATAGGAACGATATTTGGTAAGTGGGGAGACAAAGAGTTAAGAGAGTGGGATTGGTAGGCAACACAATACAATTTTAAATGCCTCGCAGTATAATGCAACTATCAATGGTTTACCCCAGGATGGGGGGAGGGCGGGCAACCCACAGGAAATTTGACATTTGCAGGTTTTCAAAATAATGTCAATTTCCCCACCCTTGGGTCGCCATTAGAAGTTAAATTCCCACCCCAGGCACTAGCCCAACAAACTTTTCAAAATGGCAGTCAAGTCAAATTTCCCACCCTGGGAACCACTGCGGAAGTCTAATTCCTGTGGGTTGCCCCCCCTTTGCCACCCCCCCCCATTCTGGGGCAAACCATTGATAGGTGCATACATGTAACACTCAATGAAAGCAGGTTTTCACAAAATTCTTCAAAATTCAAGTATTTCTTTTTATAGGCGGTTATAAATGCTGGCTGAAAAAACTACAAAGCAAAACATAGGTTTAGTTAAGCACATGTCATCGGCTTCCCTGTGTGGTCGACTCCTGAGCCTTCCAGGGAGATATGTGGAGGAATACAAGGAGATGGATGGGATTCTTTGCCCGAGGGCAGGGGAAAATCTTGACATTGTTTTACGATCAAAGATCGATTAGGGGGTGGGAGAATTCACAAGTTTGAAAAGGATGTCATGGGGATTTTCAGCTGAGAGACGCCTCACCCAGGGGACTTTCCAGGGGAAATTCCTCAAGTTTGCTTGACTTATTTTACAATCCCCCTGGTTGGCCCGGGGTCGACCCCACAGGGAAGCCGATGACATGTGCATTATCAAATAGCACAAACGAATGTCTATCTCTGAGTAAGTGTTTCTACTAGAAATACCATAAATAGAACATCCGATTGACATTTCACAAGGACAGAAAAAATAGTGGAACTTGAAAAATTGCGAGTTATACAGCGGGGATAATTACTGTTTGCTCACCACCCTGTTTTACCACCAAGCCAATAAGCTTATAATTCCTAGCTCGAGGCTTTTTTAATGCGAAGAAATATACATTTACAAAATGTTGCCTTACCTTGATCTCGAAGAAACTACTGTGCGTTAAAAACGACGTCCGCGAAGAAGTAAATTTTCCAAATTGCAGGGCTTCGAAATAATAATAATAATTTAATAATTTAGAACTTATATAGCGCATTTTCCATGTGTATATGATCAAATGCGCTTTACAAGCAGATGAAATTGGAATTTGGAAATGTTGGTTTTTGTGGAGAGGGGAAAACCGGAGAACCCGGAGAAAAACCTCTCGGAGCAGAGAAGAGAACCAACAACAAACTCAACCCACTTATGACGCCGAGTCCGGGAATCGAACCCGGGCCATATTGGTGGAAGGCGAGTGCTCTCACCACTGCGCCATCCCTGCTCCCCAAAATAAAAAAGATCGTTGAATAAACTAAAAAGAAGCCACCGCATTTCGCACTGGCATCGCCCGCCATGTTTCTCGTTTTGTTTACACTTCGAGGGGTTTCGAGGGGTCCTGTGGGATGACAAAGTCTGCTCATGCGCAGTTCACGAATCCGCTGACTGATGCCTCTATGACGGTGCGGTGCTGTGGAACAGTTTACCCACTAATCTGCGGCAAGCACAAACTCTCGCGAGTTTCAAATCCGGCTGCAGAGGTTTCTTTTCTAGCTACGAATGATTTATTTATGATTATAAACACACGGCATTCATGGAAAGCAGGCATTTTCTTATTGCTATTTATTTATTTATTATTATTATTATTTTTTTTTCTGTTGTTTTAAGATTTTGCAATTAGTATATTTAACAATGTAATTAATGTTATTTAGAATTTACTTTAAGTCCTGATGTTTTACCGGTGTATAAATAAAGTTAAATAAATAAATAAATGATTGCTTTGCAAGTTGTGAGGCCATCGTTTGGATTTCATTTAAGAGAATGTATGGGAAGTTGCTTCCCCCCACCCCTGGGATCGACGGTATCCGAAAGGGGTACCATTTGTCAATGGAAGGTATACGAAAGGAGTGCGTTTTCTGTGAAAAATGGTATATTTTTTTAGTACACCCCCTCCCCCCCCCGGCTCGGTAGGGGGCTTACATCCAGGAGCCCTTGTAATCGGATGTATTTTTGTTGTTAGTATATTTTAATTATTATACTAAATGCACGAATAGTTTTAATTACGTTTGTTAGTATATTTTAGGACATTTTTAATTTTTATACTTAGCTCACGCCCCTACTGGAAACCAGCTATTGTTTTTTAACGAGAAACCGCGTAACGGGATTTTTTTCCCTTTTTCAGTTTTGTTTTTTCTTTTTTTTTTTTGTTTGTTTTGTTTTCTTTTTTACCGATACTGTGGTTAATTATTTTAAAATTTCTATAAAGGTTCAATTTGAAGGTAAGTTTTGTTCCATGTTATAGTAACCAACTCAATTCAGCCTAAAACAGTAGAAAACTCAAAATGAGGCCTCGGGGAATATGCTTGTGTCAATTCCCTTTAGTCTTACCAAACCTGCATGCAGGCATTCTTATTGTGCCCTGTCACGCAATCGCCGCGCGTGACGAACCTCAAAAGACCCTTAAGGATGTCTGTGTAGGCTACGGTTGTTTCTTCAGCGAACAATTTAGAACTTCCGTTGCTGTAACGAAACTGACTTATATCTACTGGTCTCCTAACCTCCTACGCTGCTCCTACACAGACATTCTTAAACCCGTCTTACAATCGTTCCGCCGCTTCACGAGCCTAAAGCCCCGGCTACACGTTCAAACATTGTTATAAAACATTTGTTGGATGAACAATGTTAGAACGTGTAGCATGCATGTTTGATGACGTTTGTTCAACATTTTTTGTTGGAAGAATGTTTTGATTTCGATCAAACATTTTCTCCAACATACAACAAATGTTGAAGCGTGTAGCCGCCCTTTCAACAATGTTGTATTGCAAAGGTCTTGCAAAGACTAATTAGAGTTAAGGACCCAGTCTCCAATCCGAGAGCCTAATAATTGTTGAAGTCAAAATCCCGAAGCGACGTGTTTGCGACAATGTTGTATGCGTAGGGTGTCTGGAAAACTCAGACCTAGAAAACTCAGACCTCAGACCTCAGACCTAGAAAACTCAGACCCCCCCAATCTGGAAAACTCAGACCCCCTCAAAACTATACAAATTTTCAAAGTCAAATAAACGTGGGCAAAATGAATTATCGCTGTTCAGTGTGCTGAAATGTTACACCCTCTATTTATCGCAGATTACAAACATTTCACCTTTGTCGTCTCATGTTATTATAATCGGCCCCAGAGCACAAGACCTAGAAAACTCAGACCCCCCCAATCTGGAAAACTCAGACCCCCTCAAAACTATACAAATTTTCAAAGTCAAATAAATGTGGACAAAATGAATTATCGCCGTTCAGTGCGCTGAAATGTTACACGCTCTATTTATCGCAGATAACAAACATTTCACCTTTGTCGTCTCATGTTATTATTATCTGCTCCGAAGCACAAGACCTAGAAAACTCAGACCCCCCCAATCTGGAAAACTCAGACCCCCTCATGAACGGCGATAATTCATTTTGCCCACGTTTATTTGACTTTGAAAATTTATATAGTTTTGAGGGGTCTGAGTTTTCCAGTTTGGGGGGTCTGAGGTTTCTAGGTCTTGTGCTCCGGAGCCGATTATAATAACATGAGACGACAAAGGTGAAGTGTTTGTTATCTGCGATAAATAGAGGGTGTAACATTTCAGCACACTGAACAGCGATAATTCATTTTGTCCACGTTGAAAATTTGTATAGTTATGAGGGGGTCTGAGTTTTCCAGATTGGGGGGTCTGAGTTTTCTAGGTCTGAGGTCTGAGGTCTGAGTTTTCTAGGTCTGAGTTTTCCAGACACCCTGTATGCGTATCCAACATTGTTAGAAGCGTTCTTACAACAATGTTGGGTCGTGTTCTTCTAACAATGTTACAACGTGTAGCCGGGGCTTAAGAACTGAGGCGAAGAATGTCTGCATAGGAGCTATTGGCTTGTGTGAGTCTTTTGACTTTTAGTTTTCACTTTAAAGCAATATTCATTTCAAAGCTGAAAAGTGTTCATACCACCCTCAATATTTCAACTGATGACAAAGTGTAATTAAACTCTTGACTATTTCAAGGTTTGAGAAAAGCTACAACACAGAATAGCGGAAAGGGGAGCTAAATCCTACAGTACGTCGGATCTTTTGGCTTTATCGGATCTTTTTGTTTATGTAAACAAGGGATATAAACGGTTAAACCCAGCGGGTAGTGAGTTTACTTTGACGATACTCCGTGTTTGACCGCAGGTAACGAAAGACCGGACAACGTGACAAAAGCGCCAAGATATTTTGTTTAGCGTTGTGTGACATGAGACATCCCAAGAAACCAGAAGGGCACTAAGATAAAATCCAACTGATAATAATCGACAAACTTTACATGTATAAATACTTGATATATATTTTGTCTTCTTTTTCCCTCATAACAAGAACCAGCGCGGGCCATGTTTTTATTTACCTCTTTTGTATTTTTTTAGAGTTTTTTTGGCTTTAAAATAATTAACCACAGTATCGGAAAAAGAAAACAAAACAAACAAACAAACCAAAAAAAAAAGGGAAAAAAATCCCGTTACGCGGTTTCTCGTTACGCCGTTACGCCCAGGCGCGGATCCACACCGGTTTCCACCGTTTTACGAAAATCGGTCAGATTTCTCATAATAAATTATGTATTTTTTAAATAAAAGTAAATTTCTAACTTGAAATCTCCAAAATGGTTTGAACATTAGTTTCGTTTCACATTTTCTGGTACTGATACGCTCTGGCCGTGGGAAAGGGGTCTTTAGCAAGTTAATTCCAAAAAATTTCCCTGACCACCTTCGGCGCTCGCTCTTTCGGAAAACGGTCACTATTTTTCCTATATCCGCCCCTGACGCCGTTACCAGTTACGCGTTTTACTAACAACCCTTGACTCGTGAGTTCAACGTTAAATTTCACCCGAAAAAGCCGATATGTCAAGATGAATAAGATATCAGGTTTTCAAGGTAAATTTAACGTGGAATTCAAGAGTCTGATAACTGACTTTTCTTGAATCGCAAGAGTGAAAAAAAAAAAAAAGAAAATTTTGTTCAATGACTCAGCTGTATCACTGCCACAGCGTGCGAGAAAGCCATTTCGATACCAACTGTCAAAGACCTGAGTAAAAACTCAAGCTCAAAACAAAAACCACGTTCTATAAACTTTGAGAGAAAAACTTTGATTTTCTGCACCTGGAAATGCGGTTTATAATAATTATATTTATGGTTCCAATCTGATTCACTTGTTTATGATGGTATCCATCCGAACGTGAAAGACGTGGAGCCAAACTGATGATCAGAAGTTTTTTTGGTGAAAAAAGCCTGTTTGGTAGTTTTTTTTATCCGCGCTCGCCCGCACAAAGCAAAAATCATGACGACGAGCGAAAACCGTGTCATGTTGAATGCAAAAGAACAACTTCGGGCGAGAGAGAAGGCAATATTGTGAGTACTGCCGGATAGAACTACTTAACACCAGAAAACAATGTATTTATTCATTCCTTGTCTTTATTACTTCACAAGATAAAATTACATATGTTATGTTAACTATATATAACAAAAAAAGGAAGACTCAGATACGAGAAGAAGCTTCAGTTTAACTCATAAACTTCATGGTTTTGAGGCTCATTTAAGTTCGTAGAGTCAGGTGGTAAAATCACATAAGGCCTTGTATTTTTTGTTACTCGGCGGATTTCAGGCTTTTAGGTTAGAATGAAGTGGAGACTTAATTTACAGTTTCGTAATCTTGATGTCTGAATTTTCGACAAGCTATTTCAGACAGCTTTACTTTAGTTTTAACAGCCATGTAAAGCAATGCATGTGATTCTTTGCCTTACTTGAAAATAAAAGATCATTAGGAATTAACTTCGCAACTGAACTGTATGCTTGTGCAGTTGTGGTTTAATTCACCGTACACTCGTTGTTTGACAAATGTCCTACAAGCTTGTAGTTTAAACGTGGTACAGACATCGTAAAAGAAAAGCCTTTTGCCAGTTCTTTGCCCGTAGGTCTTCGTGAGCTGTATTTATTAAAAACCGCGGTAAACTTGAAAGCAAAGAGGAAAAGGAACAAATGAAATGACAAATTATTTTATTTTTGTGCCTCCTCTAAAAGGCTTTGGCTAAGTGTTGAAATAATAAAACATTTCTGTTATCTTCTGTTAAAGAATAAGCAGAACATACGCTCAAGACTATAAACAGACAGAATAGAACCTGAAGAAAACAAAACCCAAAAAACAACTGATTATTTGGCGTGGGTTATCCGAACGAATGCGAAAAGAGGAAAAGGAACAAATGAAATGACAAATTATTTGTTTTTAGGTTCAGTTCATATGCAACATTAATTGAAAAGGTACAGAAAAGGTTGCGCTAAATTAATTACGTGTTGAAATAATAAAACATTTCTGTTATCTTCTGTTAAAGAATAAGCAGAACATACGCTCAAGACTATAAACAGACAGAAGAAAAAACCTGACGAGAACAAAAACCGAAAAACAGCTTATTGTATGGCGTAGGTTATCCGAACGAATGCAAAAAGAGGAAAAGGAACAAATGAAATGACAAATTATTTGATTTTTGTGCCTCATCTAAACGGTTATGGGTTGTTTGTGTTTTTAGGTTCAGTTCATATGTAACAATAGTTGAAAAGTGACTGAAAAGGTTGCCCTAAATTAACTACGAGTTGAAATAATAAAATATTTCTGTTATCTTCTGTTAAAGAATAAGCAGAACATACGCTCAAGCCTATAAAGAGACAGAATAAAACCCGACGAAAACAAAAACTGAAAAACAGCTGATTATATGGAGTGGGTTATCTGAACGAATGCACGTTAAAGGAATCCTGAATGTGGTTTCTGATAACTGAGTCCTTAACGATTTATGTCTTTTCCTTTAATTAAGAAAATCTGGTATTGAACAAGTTAGCGGAACAGTCAAGCACATACGAAGGCGATAGAGCAAGCAGAGCAGTGGATGGAAACATTGACACAGATTCATGGACCTGGGGCGGGGATCCTGCCTGGTGGAGGGTGGACCTGGGGCGAGTGGAGCCTGTGTCTGCAGTGTTCATTGTAGGCGAGTCATGGCGCTCACCGATTGACATCAGAGTGGGTAGGTTGCACTTAACATTTTACAGCCAACACAGCTATACACTGTGTGGTTAGCAAGTTAAATAAACATAAGGAATTTCAGGTTTGTCAAAATATATGTAAATTGACTCCACATATTTCATTTTTCTTATAAAACGAAGCAGCACGCTGGACCAGGTGATATTGCATTCAATTAAAGCAACGTGAAGATGGATGCGGTTTATTGTACAGCGTTTATCGACTAGCAAATTTAATACCTGCACAGATAAACACATTTTTTTTTATTAAAAACTGAACTGCGGATATTTTCACTGACTAGCCGCACACAGGCTGTCAGCTCACACACATGCTGCGAGAAATATGGTCAATGAATGCTTCAGCAAATAATGAAAGAAAGCTGAATGAAAATTTCCCTCGAAACCGGTTGCCGTTCAAGAAATGTTTCACGCAAATTTAACAAGAAGAAATTCCGACACTGGAACCGAAATACAAACGGAAAAATACTTTTCACTGCTGAGTGTTTTTTGCAGTCCTGAGAAAATTTTCTGAGCTGTTGATGTTCAGTTTATAGCAAAACTCACTTTCATTCACTGAAAAAACTGCAGGAGTTTATGAAATTAATGTTAACTAAAAGAAATGGAAAAAGTGTATTCAACAACAAGTGTCACAAGTCTGCAAATATGCTCATGCACCAGTCTACTCAAAAAAAAAATGAACAACCACTACTTCAGCTTAACTTTACAGCAGCATTCACTATTGAAAATCTTTTGAGGGATGAGCAATTTTTAAAAATAAAAAGTGACAGACATTGAAAATGTTCTTTTACCTGCATTCGATGCAACGTATCAGTCACCAGCTTCAAACTTTCAATTATTACAAATACGAGGTGCTGTAAAAATGAGAAGACGCTGTTCTCGTTGTTTTTGTTCAGTTGTGTTCAGCCGTGGGTCCAGTTTTTGTGCCACGCATCAGACAACTTTCAACAAGCCATTTCTTGAAGCATAACTTGGATATTCCTCTTGCTTATTCCTCAGGTATCTTGTTTCCCACAAGTTTTGGTGACACAATGCTCCACATCATCAAAATAAACTGAAAATGGTTCTTCATTTTGATCAAATTCGCACATGGCGCCGTGTTTGTTTGAAGACTCTTTGAATGCATAACAAACTCGCTTCCTTCGGCTCATGCATCTATGTGAAAGCTGTTCCATCCTCTTTACACAAAACTGAAATAAATTTTACGAAACCACTGACTATTCACAGCAGTTAACAGCAGATAAATAGATAAATTTTTCCAAAAGTGAAGCTTCTACGTTCTTCTCTGCTAGTTTCATTGAATTCATTCAACTTTGCGCAGAAACGTTGCAACACATCCAAGGTTTTCGCGCCCTTTTCGCTTGTCATGTGATCGACCTATGTTTCCTTTTTTCGGTTTTCTCTTTCTCTGCATTCCTTTCTTTCACTTTTTTGTCTCGATTCTCAATTATATGACTTTATGTCGTCGTAGAGTTTGCTGTTTCTATTAAAACAACTATTCTAGTCGGGCTTGCTGGATATGAAATGATCATAACCAAATCGGCGCTAAGCGCATCCTTCGGGTTATTTATCATTTCATCTCCAGAGCGACCTCATAGAATAATTGTTAAATACCCAATTGGTCTGGTCGTGATTTAAACTTAGACTTTTTTATTCCATCATCCCGTTTTTCTTTTTTTTTTTAGGCTTAGCGCCAAGTGTTCCTCTTGGTTCCTTGTGTGTCAGAAGCTCTGACTACCTTAATGGTCGCTATACATCTTTGTATGGAAGATATGTGACTATTATTACCACTCGGTATGGCGGTTTAAGGCTCCATGAAGTCGAGGTGTACTCTGCACGAAGAGGTAGGATCTCAACAACTTGCATTACTTTTCTATTCTCTTATTTGGTCAATTTTTACAAGATACGAACCTGGGTAACTGAGAGATGCCTGCCCCACAGGATTGACTGTAAACTGCAGTATTTCAATGCTGCAGCTAATTCAGCTAGAGTTATAACAAACTTTATGGCGGTTTGTATTTTTTTTTTTTGTGGTGTATTTTAGTTCTGATTGCATTCCAGCAAAGTAACTACTTAAGAACAAAAAGGACTATAGACAAAACCAATATTAAAATTCACCTGTTATAGGCATTTATAAAGTTACAAAGGAAATCGGATTCTGTTACCGGCGCTCTTTTCAAAACATTTTTAGGCAGCTATGGGAATTGTTTTTCAACGTGTTCAAATGATGAAAACTTTTAATATGATCCAAAATAGAATATTTTTTTGAGGATGGGCTAACTACTAATATCTTCCAGACTGACATCCATGATACAAATTTCCATTTGAAATTGTTTGTGCGAACCAGTTATTCATATTAATCATCTTCAAACCACTCACTTCACTCTCATTGTGATTATGCCATCTTTTGATGACATTCAGATCCTTTCAGTATCCAGGATAACTGCTTTCTGCAAGGTAACACTATCTTCGGTAACTGTTGAAACGCTTAAGATTGCCCCTACCAGAGGCGGATGTAGGGGTGGGGCCGAGGGCGCCGCGCCCCCCCCCTCCCCCCCTTTTTTTTCATGTAGTTTTTAAAACAACTTCTGTAACCAACCGACTGTGCATCAGGCGGTTTTATATATTTCTTCGTCCCCCTCTTTCTGGATTTTGTGGATCCGCTCTTGCCTGCTGCAAAGAATGTGGAATGTCTTGACCCAAACGCTGAAGTTTTGGGTGAAGTCGATGCGACACCATCATGGATGACAATGGACCCGGGACTCGGTCTCTTTACAATCCTCTGCAGCAATATATGAAACAGTTGATGGAAAGAACTGCCAGATGTGTTCCCAAGAAAACGGAGTAATTGTCGGGCTTTTTGTGCGGTTACTACTTTAAAACTTTTTTGTTGCCGTATTTCAGTGCGATGAATGTTAAACAAAATAATTAGAATCACGGATTGACCAGTGTTGCTACGGGATGTAGACCGGCAGGCAACGTTTAACGGAACGAGGTGTATTTCGCTTGTGTTAAGGAATTACATTCTTCTATGTGATATATTTCGCACGCCAGACTCCTATGGGCTCTTGATATCGCACTACATTCTACGCGATACTTTTCTTGGTTCGTTCAATAATAAAAAAATTGTTTCCAAAAAATTCACGCAAACAGCAAACTGTTTAACGCTGGCGCAAAAGTGGTTTACGGTTGTTTGCGTTATCAGCATCAAGCTCACGCCTGTTCAAGATTGCCGGCTGACTTGAAATGTCGCTCAAAAGTCGATCTTATGGAGACGAAGAATAAGAATGGAAGTAAAAATCCGTTTAACAAATGAATGGATTATACAAAGTTGCGACTGATGGACTAATTTACTGCGGAAAACAATAGGGTTACATCTTTCATCAGAAAATACGTTTGCACTGAACACATCTCGACTTTGTGTTTTATACCAGAGACGAGTTATCTGTCAGATAAATTGGTAACTCGTCGAAATTTGAATAGGGATGTGAAGATGGACCTTAGCAGGCGCGGATCCAGGATTTGGAAATGGGGAGGGGGGGGGGTGAATTTTCTCCACCTCAATCAGAGAAATCAGAGAAGTCAAATATTATTTCAATATTTGAGGGATAAGAAAAAAAAAAAAAAGAAAGAAGGGGGCTTAGAAAAAGGGAGGGGGGGAGGTGAAAATTCACCCATTTCACCTCCCCTGGATCCGCGCCTGCTTAGAGGATTTCTAGTAAGAAAAAAACTGGCGAGATCTTCAGTTATTCATTTGTACATGTATGAGTACTTAGCAGCAAAGGGAAACGACTTACCGGTAGTAACGCTTTAAAGAAAACGTTCCCTTACCGGCAAGAGTTTTTTTTACCGTAAATGACACGGAGGTACGATTACCAGCGAAGCATCTGTGTTTCTTCTTATGACAGAAAAAAAGGCAGAGATCGCGTCGCGAACAAGTGTGAAGCAAACATTGTTGAAAGGATAAGCTTTGATAAAATCCGGAACGTTAATTAAACATTCAGGAACATCTCCAAAACTTGAAGAAACAAAAAACCGTCAATTTCAAGAAACTTCAAAAGCGCAGAAAAGAAACTTGAACGAAATAAGTGTAAGATAGATAGATAGATAGATAGCTTTATTAAAAAATCCATTGCAGCCCAAGGGCTGGATTACGGACTGTACAATACGTTGAATACTAAAACACGAGAAAGGGTAAAAAAAAAAAAGTAATAATAATAATAAAAAAAATAAAAATAAGAAAAGCTATTATAAATAAATAACAGTATATAAATAAAACAAAAGAACAAAGATACTACGTCATGAAATTTAAAAAATAGCCGCGAATTTACGATAAAACCATTAGAAAATAGCCGCGTGATGCATGATAAAACTATTCATTAGTCTATTTGTTCTACAAAGAGGTACGTTAAAAGCGCGCTTTCTCCTTAAGGCTACAGTACTAAGATTATGTGGCGGCAAAAGGCCATGTAATTTGTGGAGGCTGTTGTCCTTAATCTTATTGAATAGGCGCTCTGTCAGCCATTGGCGCCGTTGACGGAGGGTGGCAATGTTGCACTCTTTGAGAGCCTCTTGATAGCCTAAATCTGGGAAAATAATTCTAAGTGCACGGCGCTGAATTTTCTCTAGCTCTTCAGAGAGATACTCAGGCAGACCATTGTGGAAAACTTGGCAAGCATATTCAGACATGGGCCGGATACACGTAGTATAGAAACAAAGTAGCTGCGCAGGATCTCCTTTTGCACGCTTAAGCTGCCTTAATAGATATAGCCTAGAGACTCCTTTTTTGATAACATTCTCTATGTGAGCGTTCCACTTTAGATTGTTTGAAATTGTGAGACCAAGAAGTTTTGCGCTAGTTACAACCTCTATTGGTTTGTTGTTAATAGTAACTGCTTCGAAGGGATCTACAGACCTTGAGAAACTTATCGGGAGATAAACAAGGGAACGTAAAGAAGACGAAAAGAATCCATGTATATAGGGGTATATAGTTCAATAGTTTAATAGCGAACAACGTTATCGGAAAGTCTAACCTTCATACCACAGAGGTCCTAATTCTTTAAATTTAACAGCCTATATCATTGTTGTTTGTCACTGGGCTTTCCGAGGACTACTCCTTTGCTGAAACGATACTCGTCGTCGGCGTTATTAATTTATAATACAAGCATATGCAAGCTGTTGTAACTACAAAGGCTATAGGGACTAATTAGTTAAATTATGCTGAAAAAGCAATCTATTGACAGGAACGTTCTACTTTCCTAGAAATTCTTGTTTCTTGTTTTTCTAACTGATTGTGTATGGAGATTTTTTATGAAATGTGTCGACGTTTGTAGCATCTATCCGGTAAGTGTTGAACATTTGTAAGCTCGGGGTCTGCAGTCCCGTAGACTGTGAGAGTGTACGTTACGTTACATGCTCAACGTATTTTACACCTCGACATCGTAAATTAAGTTCTTTAAAAGTTGAAGAGACACTGTGGTACAAAGTTAAAATTATTATAAAACCAAACTAGCTATAAAAATTGGATATTCAAGATTACGTCCGGTACTCAACAGTAGTGTCTAAACACAGCAGCTTAAATACAAAAACGGATGCTATTTTGAATGCAAAATGTGATTTGAATTTTAAGGAATTTGAAATAAAATAACTCACTCCAACGATTTATTTGAATCGCACCACTTATTTATCAAGTTTCACCATGTAATGATAATGCTGTAGAGAAACAACATTAACAGAAATACATTTAAGACAGAGTATTTTGCCGTTTCAATCGTCTCTGTGTGTCATTGCCGGTGCGTAATGAAAAGAGAAACACTTTTGAAATCCTGCTTTCAAATAAATAAATCATCAGTACACGGTGCATCATAAGCATTATTTCATAATGAAAATCAGCATTTATAAGACAGAGTATTTTGCCGTTTCAATTGAATTTGTGCGCCTTGTCGAACCAGAGTTACCACATTTTTGTTTGTTGTGATGTCACAAATTCAGTGACGCTCGCCAGCGCGCGATGAAAAGAGAAACACTTTAGGGAAAATGAGGCAAATCTCAATGGCCAGCAGCAAATTGGGGAAATGTTGGGGAAGTAGTTCGTTTGTTGTTCATTGCATTAGGTTTGTTCCTAAAACGAGGAATGCGGAGTGCGGAGTCATCAAAAAGAAAAAATGGGAAAAATAAGAAATATTAAAAACAGACCCAATAAAAATGATGTAAATACAAACGGGTACAAAAATACCATATAAAATACAAATAAAATATAAAAATAAAGAGGAAATTGAATATTTTACTGTGACAAGAACCCAAATAATTGGAATAAGAAATAAATAAAAATCAATAAAAACGAGAACATTTTGTGACTCCTAATGAGTACAAGGTTTCTGTGGGTTATTCTTTTTTCCGGAGTTTTAATTATTTATTTTATTTCTGATGTTTGCATGGTCACAACTTGCTTTCGTAGCGATATCTCTGCAGAGTGTAGCTAAATGTCGAGGGTCGAGGGTGAAAAACGAGAGTGGGGGTGATGGTCGAGGGTGAGAGTAGAAAGTGTAAAAATTTAAATAAAATATGTAGAATAAAAACAAAAAATAAATTCCGATACCGTGGAACCAGTGAAACATTTTTTGAGGCACTAAAAGAAAATAAAAGAAAAAGAAGGAAGTTTCTCGATTCCCCCCTGTTCTCTCTTAATGA
>JAEMWC010001709.1:30000-42500 GCA_016490735.1 Pachyseris speciosa | reverse complement strand
GTATTTCGTGAGTGGCAATTAGAAAATCTAAAACTAGTCAGAGTTATCTAGCTTTCCAAAGAGACCACTATCAACGATAGATTCCTTTGCAATTCTGAAGAATTGTCTTTTAGCAGGTCAGTGAATTCTTCGGACAAATCTTGTTCTTTACAAGTGTGATTTGATCCGCGCAAAAGTTTTTACCTAATTAATCACTTTTAAGTATTGTCTCTTTTGCCTTAGCGTTCTTACCATTATTGCCGCGATTTTCTCGTATTGTTTCTATGCAAATATTTTAGAGTTTTCGTCAGTACCTCATTAGCATTTTACAATTGATTATCATATAAGCGCATGTTAAACAATTTTATCCTTCAACTTGCAAATGACCGTTGATCGGTCGAAACGTCGTTGTTTTTTAGCCTTAACTTTTATAGTAAAATCCGTTTCGAAAAATTTGTTGATTCGAAATCTTGTTCTGATGCATAAATTACTTGGTATTTATGGTTTGCTACGTCCTTCAATACACTGTTACTGAAAGCAACTGCCTTCAGACCAAAGTCATTTGATTTGACCTGTTCGTTGATTATGCTTTTCAACGGTGCTACAACCAAAATAGAACAGAACACGCTTGCATCCTTTGCATCAAACATTCTTCTACAAAACCGAAAATCCCAAATTACTGTCTGCTCTGTTTTGTTTTGTCTGTCAACAGGTTGTAAACGACTTCTCCTGACAGCATGCATTGTCTGATTAGCCAATTGCAATTATCTGTTGTCTGTGTAACGGGAAATTACATTCAGAAATCTTGCAACTTTGTTGCTCACTCAGCCACTTCACGGCCTAGACAGCTCGCTCCTCTCCGCTTTTGTGTTGTGAGACTCAAGAGGTCGATTTGTTGCAAGTCTACGGGAAATTCTGAAGGTGATACAAAGAGAAAAGGATGCAAAAAAGGAACTGCTACTGCTCGCAGTCTATTGGCGCCGTGAAGATCATAATTCGAGATTCTCGGCGCAAACATATTGCAGAGATAGTGTGGTTCGATAAGACCTTTGTATATTTGATTCGAACTGATCATTGTGCTATCGTTGCGCTACCGTTTGCAAATATCAAACACTGCGTTGCGTATGCAAATTAGCTTATTGCGAATGTTATGCGGTAAGTATAAACATTGCTCGCCGTTCTTATTAACACAAAGAGATAGTTTTGTCGTCCTAAAGTGAAGGTAGTTCCCTGTACCTTTGTTACTGGTAGACATTAACGAGAAATATGTGTAGTGATGTTTCATTTTCGAGCTTTAAAACGTTCTGAGTTTTAAAACATCAACTCACTGTGGAATGGTGGTTTTTCGTAGCTTCGTGTAAAAGCAATCCGATTGTCGATTCAAAATAATTATTATTGTCTTTACCCATTCAACTGTTCTCAGTGATCCATTCGAAAAATAATTATTTTATGTAGCTGCTCTCAGTTAAAGCCCTGGCTAAATGATGGTTTAGCCACCTCTCTACACTTTGCATTGAAATGGTTTGCCATGTTTGATTTCAATGATTACATTTTTCGCGTTGCGAACAAAATTGATCAATAGCTTAGCCACCCCAACCAACAAAGAGTGCAAAGCCGGTAAAAAGAAACCAAATGAACTACATAACATCGAAATCGGCATTTGGTCAAACATTGTTTGTCTGTTTTAGCTACGCAACGACGTTTATGTTTGACAAACATGATGTTGGACGAAAAATAATTTGATTGTTTGATCGTTGAGCCGTTCAAAATGTTTCCACAGCCGTTCAGCCGTTCATCATAACCGTGTCAACCGGTTTGGCCATCCGTTTGTTATTCGTTCACTAGCCGTGCATTTTGCCGTGCAAACGAACAGCCGTTAGTGTACGTTTTCGCGTGAGAGGTCACCGTCTTATTTATAACACTCACTAAATGTTCGATTCGTAGCGCTTCGAGCAAATAATAGTTCATCCACTGCGTCCACTGGCAAAAAATAAACTTACACAGTTTGTTGGCTGATCCTGTTGTAAATGGTTGCTCCTTGAAAAGGTCCTCCATACACCATTTTGCTTAATTTCCAAAGACGCAAGTTTGATGAAGTGACAGGATGAAGTGATTTTTGTTCATTTTCGGATTTGACTGTTGCAGTAGTTTTTCTTTCACTTGGACCACTTCAAGTTGATAAAACCACACAAAAATGTTTCCTCTCGTCTCTTGTACTTATATAAACCGTGTGTATCCTCAGTTTCCAACTAACCGATCGCATCGCACTTCAGTCCGCCATGTTGAATTTGAACAAGCTAGTTCCCAGGAAGGCCGTGAGGTCATGAACTCATGCGCACCTCGACTTGAATGATTTTATCTTCTGTCGCGTGGGTTTGAACAGATACAGAGGAGGGTTATGGATTTTACGACTACAACACATTACTTGAAGTGAAGAAAATGACAGACATATGGTTCAAAAGCCACAAAATGTCCCAGGCTGTCTAGAGAGAAAGGTTAGATGTTGAAATGGATTGTTTGGGTTACAGATATTTCTCAACTCATCATCGCTCGTCAGACGTTCGAACTTTTCATCTCCAATTCTTTTTTGTACTTTCCCTCATCGTTCTTTAGTTCTGAAGTGCTAACGTTCTAGAATTGAGAAGATATGATAAGCATATGGTCATTTGCGTTTGATTTGAAGGACTAGAAGTCAGAATTCCTGAATCGTTTGCTTATCACTGTCGAACTCGAAGGAATCGTTTAATTTATTTGAATAAGATCTTTCGATTGCAACAAGTTTCTGTCAATGAAATTAAATTATTGACTGATCATTTGAGTATCACTGACATTAATGATAAACTTTGCGTGGAATTTATTCGAAAAATGTCAGTCAGTGGAGATACAGTGTAAGAAATTTGTAGACCTTTTCCATACAAAGAGTGTTCACACACTTTGAACCATTCCTTTTTGCACGGGTGACAGCATACGGTATTTCTTCGAATAATAACCCACCTTAATATTCAGCTGTCCAGTAAGTCCCAAATCAATGCTCTATTCCTGTCACACACCTCCTCCTGGAAAATATCTTTTGTCTTCTTCAATTCTTCTAATTTTGCCAAAAGTTCTGTTATTAACTTAAGGTATTATTTATTTTTGTGCCATTTCAATTTTTGTGCTGAAGATGCTTTTTAATTATTATTTTTTGTATTCCATGTTCTGGTAGTCTTCTGAAATGTTCCTTGTTTCTGGTTTTATCGTAGCCTGCGAGCAAGTTCTCTTGGGGGTGGGGGTAGAAGGAGGGAAAATGGAGAGAGCGCTTGCAACAATCTCTCTGCGATTTGAATCCCGCCCCCAATGTTCCCTGTGGCTTCTGGCTGCCTGACTGTCAAAATTTGGCCAATCAGCACAAACCGTAAATTAGTTTCTTCTGTTGAACAGGAAAGGACACGAAGGAACAACTTTGGCAAACGCAATGCAATAGACAGGAATCGTTGCAGAAAAAAAAATAACTCCTCAGTTTCTGAGAGAGTCTAACTACCGTGAGCTACACAAATACGAAAAGCCAGCAAAGGTTTCAGCTTTATTGCAGCCACATTGACATGGTAAACTCAAAAGAATGAAGTTGAAGTCTCGGATGTCGGACCAAGGATAAACTGAACTTTGCCAACCTTGGTAACTACGCCAGATACAGTGGAAGCCCGGGTCAAAAGAAAGATCCCAACAGACATCTCCATACTTTGGGCTTCGGCAACCTGGTTGTCATAATGCTTTGAAGTGGGAAACAACCAATACAGTCTGTGACCAATAATTATTTTAGATCACAGCAGCGTGCACTGGTACTTTTGCCAAATCATGTAGGCAAAACAGGGAGAACATCTTTGCTTTGAAGTAAGCTATTGACTGCTAGATGCTGTTCTGGTTTCAAATCTGATGGATAGTTCAGATATTTGGAGAAATTTTTGCAAGCTTTGCAAATACAAATGTCTGGCCTTTTCCTGACAAAAAACAAACTAACTCAAATCATACAGTCCACGCTCAATGATAGATCACGTCATCACCCGGTCAAATCAACCAATCAGCTTTTTGCGTCCAATTTTTGGACGTAGAAATTCAAATTTTCCCTCCCCACCCCCTACCCCTGGGAGAGCTTGCTTGCAGGCTACACAGCAGGCTTGTAGTTTTATCGACGCCCTGACAGGAAGGGATGTAACTCATTGAGTCAGACAATACAGTACCGGCCGGAGGGATTGCAGCATGTCCACGCGTGTAAAATGCGTGTAATGCGCGTGTAATTTGAGTGGACACTGAGTGGGTATTGCGTGGGCACTGCGAGGACACTACGTGTAATGTTCGTGTAAAAAATTGCGTGTGAAAATTGCTCTGCGTGTACTCATGGCATACGAGCGATCTTTCATTATTCATACGCAAATTTGCATGTAGTCTGCTGTCAAAAAGTCGCAGATATAGCATGCAACACTGCGAAATGGCTGTACATGTTATTTGACAGAGTTGTAAACACGCAGCGATCGATGTGCTACGGAACGTGAAAGCAAAACAACTCATAATAAAATAGCGAATTTCCATGTTACTTCTTCACACTCAATTATTAAACTAACCTAAGGATTGAAAGAATGCATCTTACTCTTGTCGAGGGATAACCTAAATTTCTGCGCTACTATTTCAGGAAAACTGCTGTGAGAGTCCGTTTCGGCACTCCGCAATGGTTTAAAAATTTTGCACCCTTCGCGACAGTTTGAGCGAAATTTCGAGCGAAAGTTCGAGCGAAAATTTTGCGGCACTCCATCGGGGTTTTTAATAAATTTTAAAATAGCCGTCTAAGCTAACTAAAGTAGGCGGAAAACTGATGAAATGTTTTAAAAAGAGGTAAATTCTGACAAAGTAGGTGGCGATTTTTGCCGGTTGCCGGCTTCTCATGAAACCCCTGCTCCACTATAGCTCGAGCGAAATTCTGCGGCATTCTGCAATAGTTCGAGCCCTCTGCGATAGTTCCGAGCGAAATTTCGCGCCACTCCGCGATAGTTTGAGCAAAAATGTTGCGGCACTCCGCTATAGTTCGAGTGAAATTCTGCTGCACTTAGCAATATTTCGAGTAAATTGTCGTTCGTATTTCCTGGCTTTTCGCTTGCTGTAAATGATACATTTATCTCGTTTCGTATTATCTCCCGCGCATCATAAACATCTCATTCTTTAACAAACAGCGTGGGCAATTTTTGTCACCCGACGAGGGCAAATTTTTGTCACGTGCTAGGCAACGAATTCTATCAATGGATCGGATTTCATTTTTTAACAAGTAAAAGTTCTCTTATGTTTTGTTTTGCATTTTGTAACGATCTCCTTCACAATAATGGTGCTCTCGGTAACCAGGCTGGCTTGCCTGCTCATAATGAACACAACGGATGTTTTTTTTTACAAGAAAAATATAGGAACAGCCTGTTCAACTGAGCTCAGTTCGTTCCGAACGTCTAGACGATCAGACGCCGCTTATGTCTCATCTGTGGCTCTTTTTTCTAATTCACGCGGTTATCCTTGTCACGCAACTCTGTAATAAAAATATCGAAGTTTGCGAATTAATCACGTTTTCGATACCACAAATTGAGTGCAATACTTCGAGCTATCCTTCATGCCTTTTGTAAAACAGTGGGTTCGCTTTAAAACTCTCATTTGAAGAACGACAATGACAGAACACCGGCAAGGCGGTCAGCAAATAATACGGTAGTGTTTTGTTCTTGTTACAAGCTGTGAGTGAGTTCCTGGGGAGAGACTGTGTGTTATTTTACACGCAGTCACTGAGTGTAAAATTACACGCATAAAATGTATTTGCGTGGTCACTGCGTGGACATTGCGTGGACACTGCGTGGGCAGTGCGTGTGAAGTGAGTGTAAGGTCCGTGTAAACTGCGTGTACTGCACGCACATTACACGCGTGTAATGCTGCAATCCCTCCGGCCGGTACTGTAAGTCCAAAAAGCACACTCAAGGCACCCAATTAATATATTATATTATTTTGTATCAATCTAGAGTTTGTCTCCAACGGATAAATTCTATCTAGTACATTTTCGGCTATTGCTTGTCTTGACAACTGATCAATGTGCATTTATCTTTGAGGTTAATGTGTGCAACAGAACCATCCGTCATATATTCTGAGAAGTGAAAAGATAATATATATACTGAAGTTCCCATTTTATTACAATCATCTGACAGATTTACATTCAGACAATCTGTTTTGCCAGCTGTATCATGTGAAGTTTTTATTCAATAACTCGACTCCTTTTCGCACCAGGTCCATAATTTCATTTTTTAATAACCTGAATGATGTAAATGAAACGTAGAGGGAAAGGAAAGTGACTTCATATAATAATTTAAGTAAACATACCGCTTTTTAATGACAAAAAAAAAACTGTTTCAGCTTGTCAGATTCAAGCAGTCGGTGTGGACAGCAGGCATGAGATCCCAAGTAGCAGCTTTACAGCCTCATCATCAAGGGCTGGCAATGTACCTGATGAAGGTCGACTGTATGGGGATGGTGCGTGGTTACCCAGCAGTAACAGTAACCCCAAAGACTACTTACAAATTCACCTGAAGTATGTGTTCTTCATCTGTGCTGTAGCGACTCAAGGAAATCCACAAACTGATCAATGGACTTCAAAGTACAAGCTGCTTTTATCACTGAACAGTACCACTTGGATGACTTATAAAGAGAACGGTGCAGATAAGGTTAGTAATGAATGCATTCAACACAGTCTTATAATTTGCTTCAAATTCGTGATCTAATGGCCTCCAATATTTGCTTTAAATTATTTACTTGAAGGCTGTTTGTACATAGAGACTCTGATGTTTTATACAAGGTATGCTCAGGGTTGGAATTACTACTAGCCAGCTTGCCCATGCCATAGTAAAATATGCCAAGTAAACACAAGTCATTGATCACTTGCCCAAATGGGCATTTGTGATTTTCATCGCAAAGTGTACTTTCTGGTTTTCATCTTGTTCCAAATATCTAAGTATTAGCTTTCTTGTTCCACTCTCCTGTTGTGAAATCTCCAACAAACCAGGTGCCAACTTGGTAATTGCTACCTTTGTCAAAAACAAATAATGGCTTGTGCCTTGTGATAATTTACAGTGCCACAGGTAACCCAACCTATAACAGGTGTATAATAACAGTTTAACTGTTTCGTAATGGCGTTACAGTTGAACCTGTCTGATATATATACGGACACCAAAAGGATGGAACCAAGGTTGTTTTCCCATTTACCACAAATTCCCAGAAATTCCGGTTGGGATGTAAATGGTAAAAGTTTCTTTGGTTCATCCCACTAGATAATTCCCAGGACAAATGGGAGTTCTGAAAAGGTAGTCTTCTTAACAGTGTCCTGCAACTATCTTATCTAGGTAATGTATTGTAACACCGACTATAGGTTAGTTTTAAGTACATACATACATACATACATACACCTTTATTGCGCTCCCTGAAAAGGGCTTTTCAGCAGCAATATTTAAATATATATTAAAAATCTTACATGAATTAAAAATAGAAAAAATCTGATAAGATAAAAGCTAAAAAAAAAATAAATGCAAAGTTTCACGATAAATTATTTACAAGCAGTTCACATACATTCTTTTTAAAAGTCCTCAGTGAAGAAGTTAACTTTAGATCAAGGGGGAGCGAGTTCCAAACTTTTGCCCCTCGAAAGGCAAATGACCTCTGGCCAGTAGAAAGCCGACAATGTGGCAAGTTGAGTTCATTGTTATCAACAGATCTAAGTTGTCTATTATGAACTTGTGACCTATATACAAATTTGTCTTTCAGATAAATGGGCACCCGATGTTGTAAGCATTTATGCACCATGACGGCTGTGTTTAATCGTAGTTTATCCTCTATACTAAGCCACCCAAGTGATTTAAGGCCTTGAGAGATGTGGTCGAATTTTTTCAAGCCGAGTACGATCTTTCCTGCAAAGTTCTGGACCAGTTGTAGCTTCTTTATATTTGACTTGGATGTGTTTCCCCAAACAGTCGAACAATAAAAGAGTTTACTAAATACGAAGGCATTAATCATTAAAAGTAAAGATTTCCGATCTAATAAGTGCTTTATCCTATTTATTTGAACAAGTTTGTGAACACAGTTCGAGACTAACTTTGATATATGTTCGTTATAGTTGAGAGTCTGGTCGATATAGACACCCAGGTCTCTGACAACAGAAACAGGTTCAATCTCCTTTCCAAGAATGGTAATGGACAGACGCGGCAAATTACGTAAGAGTTGTGGAGTTGCAATAACCAAAAATTTAGTCTTGTCAGGGTTAATCAACAGTGAATTCTCGCAGCACCAACGGGATATTTCCAAAAGGTCTTGATTTAACGCATTACTTGCATCAGTAATATCACGAGGAGGAAGAGATAAGAAAATTTTTGTATCGTCCACGTAACCTGAAGATTTGCAGTGCTTAGGAACCGACAATAAATCGTTAACATACACTGTGAACAGGACGGGTCCAAGGATAGAGCCTTGGGGAACCCCGAAATTTAAAGGTAATGGATCCGAAATAGCGTCCTCGATCCTCACGAATTGACTGCGCTTTGTCAAGTAACTTTCAAACCAGGTCCAGGCAGCAGTGGAGATACCGATTTTGTGGAGTTTCATAAGTAGGCGCTCATGCTGAATGCTGTCGAAAGCCTTCGACATATCTAATAACACGATCAATGAAACTTTCTTCTCATCCATGTTCTTTAAAATGTCATCTGTAAATTGAAGTAGGGCCGTCTCGGTAGAGTGTAATTCACGATTCCCGCTTTGAAACTTTGAGATTTTTCCAGAGCGATTCAGAAAATCAACGAATTGACGGTGGGCGAGTCTTTCACAGACCTTCGATAATATCGGAAGTAAGGAAATAGGGCGCGTGTTTACTGGTTCGTTGAAATCGCCAGACTTGGGAACAGGTATGACTTCAGCCATTTTCCACGATCGTGCAAAAGTACCAGTGGCAAACGACTTGTTAAACAAATGCGTGATTATCGGGAGTATTGCAGGAAGGCTTTCCTTAAGAACTCTAGATGTAATTTTGTCGGCACCAGGAGCTTTATTCGAAGGCAGACCATTAACGATATTTTCAACTAGAGATTCAGTTACTGCAGAAAACATAAAAAGTTCTCGATGGTCATTTTCGTGGACATCATTTGCATAGTTGTGTAACAAGCCATGACCGCTTGGAGAAAAGCCAAATTCCCGAGCAATCAATCTTGCTTTATCCGCTGTAGCTTTACCAACTGAAGTATAGAACTCGTTGAACGTTTTGGATAGGCTCAAAGGGTTCTCGGTTTTCAAAGGCGCTCCCTTCCTTGGTAAACAACGGTTGATCACTTTCCAAATTGCATTCGAATTTCCTTTGCTGTTTTGAAGCTCGGTGCGAATGTACGCTTTCTCAGCGAGTCTAATTTCACGCTTCACTTCCTGCCTAAAGAATCTGTAGGCATTCCAGTGGAGGCGATCACATGTTCGCTTAGCGGTTTTGTGCCATAAATCACGAGTTTTCATCAACTGTTTGATCTCTTGGGTGATGAATGGGTTGGGGCGTGATTTAATTTTTATGCACTTGAATGGTGCGTAAACATCAAGAACCTCAAGAAATAAACAATTGAAAGCATCAACTTGGTCATCCAGGCTTTCGAAGAAATAAACCATATGAAATGGGACACGAGATAGGTCCACAAGGAAGTTATCGCGATCGTAGTTCTTGTAGCTTCGAATGGTGACATACGAATGATGAGGTCTTGGAGCTTTTAACTTGAGTTTAAAACACACCAGGTTGTGATCGCTGATAGACGAAGATTTTACAACGCAATTTTCGACAAAGTCCTTATTTGTCGTTAATACAATATCAATTATTGATTTAGAAGTTTCGGTGACTCTTGTTGGTGATTCGACGAGCTGAGTAAGATTAAAAGTGGAGCAAAACTCAGTCAAGGCTCTGCCTTCGTAGCAATCTTCCAAAACATTGCAATTTAAGTCTCCAAGTATCACAACCTCTGACCCAACCAACAAGGAATCCATAAATGATTTCGACAGGATCTCAAGGAAACTAATTGGAGTAATGTACTGTAAGAGTTTTTGTTTCTGATCTTTTTGTCTGTATTTTTTCTTTTCTTTTCTTTTCTTTTTTTTTTTTTGTTGAAACTTAAATAAAATGTTAAAAAAAGTCCTGTTTTCCTAATTGGGACTTCCCAATTTACCATTTATAAGTTTCTATGTTTCATACTGAGACCTCTTGGCTTTTGGCCAAGTGGAATCTACCCAGTCAGCGAGCGCGAAGTAACTATCCAAAAATTTTAGGCGAATGGTAAACAACATGTACCATTCCTTCTAAATGAAAATTCCTAACCAAAATTTCCAGAAGTTTTATATTAATGGTAAACAACCCATGTGTCCGTATTATGGAGGTCATGGGTATAAAGCCATTTGCACAGCCCCAGTGCCATCAAATAGTGCACTTTTAGTAAGAAATACAGTGCAGCTCTAATCTTGAACCCAGATCTCTTGTGGATGAAGTGGAAGGTGAGATCTTGTCAAATCCGATTTGTGCACATGACCACCTGTCAGGAATGTGGCAGGTGATGTTAAGTTAGAGTGCATGCATGAAATATATCTCAACAGTGACTGCCTTAGTGAACAATTAATTTGCTAGAGTCTAGGTCTGCTGGGAAGTTTTTGCTCAGAAATTTACAGTACCGCTCAAAAGTAAGTTGCCAGTCGCGTTGTGTTTCCTGCGCGACGCGATTCGCGTCGCATTTTACGTGATTCGCGTAGCGCGAGACTCACTGAAGCGAAAATGTTTGGCATAAATTTCAGATGATTTTACAACGCGAAATCAATTAATTTCGCGTAGCGCTTTACAAATGCAGGTATTGTTTCAATCGAGTACATGTCGTTCCCTTCTATGCAAATACAGACAGCATCATGGAATTCATCATGAATTGAAATTGCGCAGTCCTCTTGTAAGCAAACCGATGAAGATCGATTGCGAATGATTACTGTTCCTCGGGTGTTCCTTGCTCCTGCTAGCGCTGAAATGACAACTTTTATCGGTTCTGTCTTCGATAGGGTATATGGTTGTGTTTTCTGAATTCGTTAGGAAAATTAAGTGCTAGTTCACCACAAGCAAATGGCCAGTGGCGACTGTATTTTGCTTTCAGATCACAAAGCGACGCACGCTAAAATTTGGATAACACTGCAAAAGCTATTGGCTATGTAATCTGAAACCTTCTGCTCAGTAAACATGGCGCAACACTCGTTAATCATTACTCGCTTGAGAAGCCGGGGAAAACCCGAAGCAGAACGGAATTTATTTCATTTCCTTCTTTTTGAACGAATAATCTTATCATGTAGAAAGATGAAGTTTGAGTCGTTAATTAAGACTTAAGTGTATGAGAAATGTTTATTCGACACGCCCGGTGGGTTTCTTTTGCAGGTCACTGGTCACAGGCCACAGGTCACGGGTCACAGGTCAATTTTTTCTGAGAATTATACTGCAAGAGTGACTTTCAATTAATGTGACAACTGACCACTTAAACCTTTAATTACGGAGTTAAAGCAACCCTGGACGGCATTCAACCCGAAGTCAAGATGGCCTTGTTGACCGCAATTCGCGTAAGGCCCTTGCCGTCCACCTAACGTCGCGGCAGTCATTCCCACAATTTTGGCGGTGTCTTGAGAACGCGAGTTTCTTTTTCAATTTTACCTTTGAAATCAGTGTCTCTCCAAGGCTAATCTGGAGTATATTCTAAACTAGCAATATTAGATCCAGTGCAAAAATGCAAATTCACAGCGACAGTGACTATGGCGAATGTTGGAAGCGGAATTCCCGTCGTTGCTAAAAATGGGTAAATATATTTTTTAAAAATGCTCAACCACTTTGAGTTGTCCATTTTTTAAAAATATTAACTTGTCTGCTTTTTATCAAGACCTTTTGGATAAATATATCTTTTCTTTTCATTGCATTTGCCTCTGCTTTTCCCGGAAATTTACCCGATTTTCAAAACAAAGCTGACAGGATTATTTAGGTAACCTTGTACATGAAAAGCTCAATTTAGATGTGATATATCTCGCTAACTTCATTTAATTTCAATTTGTCATAGGTCAAATGTCATGGAGTGCACTGAAAAGCACGCTGTTATATAAAATACTTTTCTTCTGAAATCAAATCATCGCACAGCGGCGCCATTAACAAGTTTCTCGCATCCTTAAAAGCAGCCATAGTGAGGCGAAACCCTTAACTTTTCGCGCACAGAACGACGTTCTAGTCCCATTCCCCCACGCCATGGTTTGGCGTCCTAGGGTTCACCGTCCAGGGTTACTTCAGGGGCACCCAATAACAAGTTTCAGAATTTATCTGTTCGGTGGAGGGTAATTCGCCTGGGGCTTTCGGCGTCAATTAAAGAGTGTACTCGGATTTTCGTAACTAAAACATGGCCTTAGAGATTTGCAATAGGGAAATCATAGTCCCTAAGATTTTCGGGAAGGTCGTA
>JAEMWC010001709.1:0-25000 GCA_016490735.1 Pachyseris speciosa | reverse complement strand
TGGGTTCCAGACATAAGAATTCCAATTTCATAGTTAATTTGGTTTAATAATAATGTTAAATTTGTACCACAGTGTCTCTTCAACTTTTAAAGAACTTAAGTTACAGTGTAATAAAAGACTTATTTTTATTATAAAACTTTCAAATGTCAAACATACTTGATAGCTGAGTTAATCTTTTGTCTCACGATTGAGATCGCGACGTTGTGAAAGCTATACTGCTGGTCTTCCTCAGGCGATGGTGTCGACTGGCTATGTCTGAGCATAAGAAGCACCGTGGCTGGTGGTGATTGGTGCGTTTCGATCCTTGCTTAGGCTGTTGTTGATTGGAGGATTTCGATCCTTGTCGTTCAGACTAGAAATTGTTCCCTCAGCAGTCCGCTTTGGTACTGATCGGCTGATGTGTTATTTGATTGTGGGCATCCACGCTTCAGGAATTTCAATTCCACTGTCCCTGTTGATGTTGTTAGGGTGAAGTCTTCTGTGAATAGGCTCTTTAACCCTACAGGTGTACCAATGTGGGTCTCGGTCAATAAATTTAACTTCGTCCCAGAGTGGATAATGTCTGGTTGCGTTGCTATGTTCTGAAACGGCAGAGGATTGGGTTCGAGCAAGCCGTATGTCTCTATCGTGTTCTTAATCCGTTCATGCATAGATCTTCCCGTCTCTCCAATATAAACCTTACCACATTCGCAGCGAATCTTGTAGACTACTCCGTCTTGTTTTGCTGGATCGACAATGTCCTTAGTTGCACTAGGTGTGATCTAAGAATTGTGTCAGATCTGAAAACAGTCCGTATGCCTTGTTGTTGTAGGCAACGGCGAAGAGCCTGCGATGTGCCTTTGACGTATGGCAGAACCACACAATACTCATTTCTAAAAAGCTGATAAGTTGCACATCGGTATTGTGGTTGGAAAAGAAAGTACACATGTACCAATGCATCAAATGAAACCGCTTGACAGGATTAACATCTGGCAAACACGTCTGGCTAGTGAAAAATTTGTTTTGGCTAGTGAATCAAACCTCTCACTGGCCACTGGGCTAGTAAGCTGAAAAGTTAGTCTCGAGCCCTGTAATAGGTAACGTAAATTATACATACCACTTGCAAAGCTATCAGTTCGAGAAACATGTCAGAGTCATGACGAGCTTTGCCCTAGAAAAAAAATTATGCAAATTAAGCTAAGGGTAGATTGAATCTACCCATGGCTTATTATTAACTGTAATTGAAGATCTTAATTTCCGCTTTAGTATGATCGAGGTGTTGCTCAGGCATTCTCGGTAATTACTTTTTTCACACTTTTTGGCGTCCAAAACGCACGCCGAGAGAAACACGAAACCTTTTAATTTAGTATTTCTTGACATAATAAAAATGTTTTGCAGATATGGACACGCGTAGTTGTCGGCGTCACTCGCGTGGAGACATTATTTAAGTTTACCCCTCGCGCGTTCAACATGCATCGTATGTTTACTCTTTCAGTCTTTTTAAAACCATAGATGATTACTAGAAAAAGGTTACAAAAGAACTTTAACAATGAATCGATTTTTGGTAACTCAAGATAATCAAACATCGAGGAACAAAAGCAAAAATTGTCGAGAACCCAAAACGGCCTAAAATCTAAAAGGAGGTTCAATGAAAATGAAATTACTGATTCACAAAGACTGTGATTCCGAGAACAGGAACGAACGAAATTCTCGTCACATAAATTTATAGACATACTTGTGAAAAAATAACCCGAGAACGCAGTTATAAACTCATGCCTTAATTAATCTCCAAGCCAAATGTTCATATTTACAGCACAGAAAAAACAGTTCCTTTAGCGAGGTTCGTTAATCGGGGTTATCGCAAATTGCACTTCTTGCTACCTTTATTGACCTTACAGTCGCTGTAGGGAGCAAATCTAAAACGACCCAAAGAGTAAACGTCTGATAAGCTACTTTGTCTACCACTTCCGTTCACAATTTCAGTCAGGGGCAATGTGAGAATATCGTTTCCTGTATTCCTCTTGTTCGGTGACTGACAAAGATTGGCTTGGGATGCAAAGTAAAGCGCGCTTTGCCGAAATCTATTATTACGGGATTTCATTCTTGCCCGCGTTTCTCCATCGCAACGTTGTTGCGCTTTGAAATATAATAAAACGTTGTGTGAAATACCACCAGAGTGTACGTGGCCAAAGCTACATTATTCCTGTTGCCTCTTTATGGCGCTAAACAAAGTTAAGCTTCTGTCTTTCTGGCCGTGAAACACCGTTATCAGACGTAAGGGCTCGCTCTTAGTTACAACCGACATAATAGTAGAGGGACGCTGCGGTGATCTTCCCAGTGGTTGACCATTCTTGCCTCGTGGCGCACTTCTTTCTTGAGGTTAGGTAATGGAAACTAACCTGTCCAGGTTTAAATACTTTGATGGCCACCAAGATCCCTATAACAAGCCAGGTAGCAATTTCCACATGTTCACATGTTCACATGTTGTAGGGGAGCAGGGATGGCGCAGTGGTGAGAGCACTCGCCTTCCACCAATGTGGCCCGGGTTCGATTCCCGGACTCAACGTCATGTGGGTTGAGTTTGTTGTTGGTTCTCTTCTCTGCTCCGAGAGGTTTTTCTCCGGGTTCTCCGGTTTTCCCCTCTGCACAAAAACCAACATTTCCAAATTCCAATTTCATCTGCTTGTAAAGCGCATTTGATCCTATACACATGGAAAATGCGCTATATAAGTTCTAAATTATTATTATTGTTCCACAGCCCAAAAACGTTTCTGATCTCACGACTAAGGATGGTCAAGCTTCCGCACGTGTCACTGAACCAAAACTTGTCTTTTGTTCAATTCAGTGTTTTTTGGGCTGTTTGAATTCAAAAATAACTCATGACCAAGGACACTTGTAAAATGGCGAATAATAATAATAATAATAATAATAATAATAATAATAATAATAATACGCTTTTGTAGCTACTGACTTTAAGCATGTTTAAACCAGTACGCCACTATGTATGTGATCAGAATCTGTAAGCCAACAATTTCGGATTGTGTTCGTAATTCCAAAAATAACCGAACTAATGTCATTTTTTTCTCGGCTGACCATCGTTGAGTCGGGCTCAGCAAAAAATTGAAACTCTGGAACTCCAAAACTATGGACTCCGGACTCCGGACTAAGGACTCCAACAATGCAAATCCAAATGGTTGCTGGGTATGGGGAGGGGAGGGCAACTGGAGAGTTTGAAGTAATCTGGTGGCGTGATCACTTTATTAAAGTCTCAAATCTTTCTAGCCTACCACAGATGCTCTACTAACTGGGGAGACTAAATCAAATCAAATCTAAAAAAGTAGAATCAAATCAAATCAAATGTTGGTTTATGGGCAGAGGGGAAAACCGGAGTACCCCGAGAAAAATCTCACGGAGCAGAGTAGAGAACCAACAAACTCAGCCCACTTATGATGCCGAGTGGTGGAATGCGAGCGCTCTCACCACTGCGTCAACCCTGCTCGCCCCAATTACAGGCTCATATTCTTGAGAAAGTGTGGAAAGTTTGAGACATGATTATGCTATCGACTATGGAACAAGCCCTGTGTAAAAGAGAAAAATAATAATTATTAATAAAAGCAAGCTTAATGGATTGGTCTTCAGATAACAAAAGCATAAAATGGACTGACTACTGAAGAGAGACAGAACTGGTTACTACAAAATAATGATAAAAGAAAATTAGGTTCTACCTTCAGATAACAACAGTCCAAAAGGGACTGACTACCCAAGAGAAACAGAACCAGTTAGTACAAAATAATGATAAAAAAAAAAGGTTCTGCCTTCAGATAACAACAGTCCAAAAGGGACTGACTATCCAAGAGAAACAGAACCAGTTAGTACAAAATAATGATAAAAGAAAATTAGGCTCTGCCTTCAGATAACAACAGTCCAAAAGGGACTGACTACCCAAGAGAAACAGAACCAGTTAGTAAAAAAATAATAAAAGAAAATTAGGTTTTGCAGTACAAGAGGAGAACTTCAAAATGTTGGTTCAATTTTTTCAAGTTGCAATCCATTTGATTTCAATCCTTGCTAGCCTAAGTCAAAGAGGCCTATTTAAAGTTATGCTAAATTGGTAAGATAATCTTAAACAAAAATGAACCATTATTTGTGAGCTTTCTTTGATTCTGATATCTTTTTCAGCTTTTCAAAGTAATATTAAAAATGCGTAACAAAGTAATAATAATAATAATAATAATAATAATAATCTAATAGTGAACACAGTTTCACACTTGAGACTATGCCAAAAAGTATCTTAAAACAAAAACACACCTCCAAGAGGACATCCATCAAGTTTAATATCAAACTTCAAGTCTTCTGTGTCACATGAAGGCACTTCTCCCTTATTGCCCACACAAGCAATGATTTCAAGCAATTTTCAAAGTTTTCTGCATCACAGAGAACACCACTTCCTTTACTGCTTAAATCTCATTCTTTGTTAGCAGCACACATGTGTCTTCAGATCTCTACAGAGAAATAAAAAAGGAAAACACTCAGCTACAGTAATGAGTTACATGTACCCAGTTTTATTAAATGTTTTTGGATATGTTAATCTTTATTCCACTATGAAATAGAAACCCTATTTTTAATTTGTACATTGACAGTGGAGCAAACTCCAGAGAGTTTTAATGCCTGTTTGTATACTGTATGTAAAGTACACATGTAGGTATGTTCCCCAGGTTTCTTTTAAATTGTATTAGGCCATGCCCATTGAGTATTTCCTTTCCCATGATCCTCTCTTTTCGTAAAAGTGGGTACCTTGGTCAGCATAAAAAAAGGAAAGGTCATATCTACAGTTGTAGGAGTGGGACCACACTGTTAAACTCTTTGCCAGTTGAACTTAAGGACTATGCGAAACCTGTTTTAATAGATATAATATTTTATTATACAAACATTTTACTTTATTAAATGGTAAAAATAACAATAAAATTAATATTGGTTTATGCAAAAACTAAATCCCTGTTAAGAACTTAACTGTCCATTGAAGTATTAATAATAGAAATTATAAATAAAAACGAGCCATTTGCACAATAATATTCTAATTTATTGCTTTCTATAGGGTGTCCATTTTGAGCCTTAAAACCTGTGGGTATCAATAATATTCCCCTTAAATAGGGGCACTGAGGAACCTCCACAGCACACAACTTAAATTACATACAAAATTGACAATAGTTCCCACTGAGAGCAAACTATAAGCTTATACTGTATATAAAATATAATAGACCATTTTACAGTTCTTTGCTAAGTCCCCTGGCCTTTGATTGAATGCGAGGCTGGGGTTGACCTTGTTTTGATACAAACCTACCTGCTTTTCTTATGCAAATTATGCTGATTAAACACTAGTTAGCATAAGAAAAACATGATTTACATAAGAAAAGTAGGTAGGTTTGTATGAAAACAAGGTCAACCCCAGCCTCGCTTTCACCGACAACTGTAAAATGGTCTATTAAAAACATTACAGACGAAACTTATTAAGTTGAAAATTAGGGGGGGGGGAGGGGAGGGGTAAACTAAAAATTAACAAACAGGTCAAGAAAACACAACACAAACCAAATGATTTGTAGCCTATTAGCTTGGCCCCACATATTAAAGAAACAAAATTATAACTTACCCTTTTAGTTCCACTTCAAGGGAGTCGATTTTCGCTGTCCTTTCGGCGAGTAAGGCAATAAGCTCCTCCGAGCTTTGGCGGGCTTTCCCGCCGAGAGAGAAGTTCTTCGCGCGATCGGGCTCTAAATTCCAATTTGACAGAGTTCAGCAGGCTTTCAATATTGGCACTAAGCGTGGCGAATTAATATGACAATGCGGTGGAAACACTTTCTGACGAAGAAGATCGGCAATCAAACCGAACCTGGAACAGGAGAGGGTATTGCGCATCCTGCTTAACTCCATGGCAGCAAACGCTGATTTGGCGGGTTAAAATGAAGTTCCCGCATTTCGCACTTCGTCAGGAAATCTCTGCAATATTTCGTTTTTGGAGAAATATTCGTCGGACGGATCCCACAGATTTCTTTCTTGAGGACATACCAATACTTTCGAGCCTGAAGTGATGCACTTTTAACCTCGAAAGACTCGAAATGTTAAACAAAGGCAAAGTTCCCGTCGACATGCAATCCGACAACCTCCATGCCTTCACTTCGAATGGTTTAGAAATCAAAACAATGATGCTATTCAAATTTCAAAATCCCGCCGAAGTAGAATATTAATTAATTAGTAAGAACTTAACTCGGATGCATTGTCCAGATCGTGCGATCACTTCGTGACTTTCTCTAAAGAATAAACTATTTGTCCACAGCGATGTAAACAATTGTCCTGCAGTGCGTTACTCGCACGTCACGTGGCACGCCTGTCCCTGTTTTGTTGTTGGCCAAACAAACCAAGAGACACGCGAAAATTGTGTTATCAGACGCTCTTTTTTTTTTAATTTATTTATTTATCCAGGGGCATCCAATTTAGCAGAGCTAGTTTAAATGGAGCCCTGACAAAAGCACGAAAACAAAGACATTAAAACATTAAAATTTCTTTGAAGCCCATGATTCTACATAAATCCAGGATTAAAGACATTGTAAAATACAGTCTCGAAGAAATCAGACAACATTCAGTAAGAAGTCAGCATTTTATTATTTTCACATTTAATTGCAGAGCGAATTTGATGGCTTTCATTTAAATTTGCAACAATAGTTGCATCGCGTTGTCTCGCGTTGCCTTGCGTGTCAAAGATGTGTCCCTCGCGGATTCTTAGCGTCTGGTTTATATAATTATATTCCGGTGTAATTAATTTGGCGACACCTACCAAACACCTTTCTCTCTTGTACCTCGGCATCAGTTTACGGAACCTGCTGAGAATTTTTTTCTTGGGCAAAGCTCGTCATGATGAGAAATCTTCAATGACAGCTCAAATGGTTCCTTTTACAGGGACACCCTATTCAATTTGCTGCAGCTGGTTATGTTTGTGTTTATGTTTATGTTTGTGCACGATTCCGCTGACCGGTTCTTATTGCTCACAACTTGAGGCGTGCCTGAAAAGATTTCTCCCTGCTATTTACCCCAAATTTAAGTTCAGTTACAGTACCTCGAAGATCTTTTAATGCTCATTTTTAAAAAAATTTCCTCTGTTTTGGAATTAATCTGAAACAGAGTCTTAACACAAGCGGAGCAATGCACAACTCTTCATAATTCTCTGATTCTGTGGGACGTAAAAGAACCACTAGGGACGTAACAAAACTCTGGCAGTGACCACCCCTAGTGTCTGTCTTAATTTGATATTGACATTACAGGGGCACTCATAACTCAACTTCATTAATTGTAAACTGCGTTATAAGCAGTCTGGTAAAGTCCCCCAGCCAGTGTTGTAAACCGCCATGAGACTATGTGATATGAGCGGTATATAAATACACATTACATTACATTACATTACATTACATTACATTACAGGTGTTGAGGTATGCCAACTTTTGCTGTCTGCAATGCTTTCTTTCTACCAAACTAAGTGGCCACTTGCCCCACGGATCTTCAAAGGGAAATTGGAAATGAAACCCTTACAGAAATCCGTTGAACTATAATTTTGTTAGTCAAGAAAATAAGTACCAGCTTTGCATGGGCATTTAAAATAGCATATCATATACCGTTTCTAATTTGAGTCAAACAGGTTATGTATCAGTCAATTCCAAAAGGGCCCATCCCCCCCCCCCTGGGCGAACCCCTGGGCATTTGACTTTTTTGAAAAAATTTTAACAAATGCCCCTCAGTGTTTCCAGTTTAGACGGTCAAATGCCCCACCGTCAGTGCCTTAAAAAGGGCAAATCAAGTATAAATCTATAGCAAATCACTCGTTGCATGAAGCATTTTGGCATGCTCCCTGCTCAAAATAAATATTTTAATCTAAAATCGCTTACCTTTGCAAACCAAATTGGAAAAATTGTTTGCCAAAACTCTTTTCTGATCTCTTTGAATAAAGGCATAGCAACTGTATATTTAGTAAACAACTGAAAACCTATGCGGAATCTTGAAGTGAAGGGAGCGAAGTGGCTCCCGTGATGAATGAATGAATATTTGCATGCGAAAGATGCGCGAAACCCTTTAGTTGGCGACTGCAGATAGTCAAATGCCCCACCATGCGGGACACATTTCGGGTAAAGTACCCGGGGTATGCCCGGAGGGGGGGGGATGGACGCTTTTTGAATTTACTGATACATTAGATGTGTGTTAGTCACTTTTTCGTAGCTGACTTGTGGGTATAGTGTAGCAACGGGATGAGGATGTAGATCCGCATGATGTTCCCTTTTTGATGACCATCGGTGGGCGCTAAAATCCTGCATATCATTATTTCCTTTAAGTGAAAGACAGAAAGGATTTTTGAATGAAAATTTTCAAGACGATGAGCAGACTGGGTTCAAAGCAAATCCTGATACAGTTTCAAAGACCACGAAGAAGGCCAGAAATGAAAAAAAAAACCGGATGTTTCAGGTATCTTAGTTTCTAGCTTGCCAGCAGGTGGCCCCTTACTTTAGTAGAAAGAAAGCCTTGCAAACCGCAAAACTAGTCATACGTCAATGCCCACTTCCAAATAAAGGCCTCGTTTCTAATAAACGTTCCCCCTGTAAAGTTTGTATCAGACGCTCCCATCTAATAAACGCCCTGTTTCTAATTGAGGCCCCCAAATATCGCCTCAGAAACCAAGGAAACGCTCCATAGAGTAAAATCATGCAATTTATTAAGTTTCTTGCTTGCTTGGTCAGCAGTAAAAGTGCATCTTCTTGAATCCCAAATTCAAAAGTAACTATAGCGCTCTTGTATCTTCTTAATTTCTGTCTCAATGTGTCAGCAACTTTATTTAGGTCATCAAGGAACGGCATGTTTTCGTTTGCCACAAATTTTGACAGTGAGTTAAAGTGAAATAAATGCCTCTTTCTAATAACGCCTCATATCTGCCTCCCTCCCCAGGACCCTAAACTAAATGCACGCCCCAGGCATTTAATTTATAAGATCATTTGCAGTACCTGCATTTCTCCACTTGTGTTAAGACTGTTAAGTACCAGCTTAATTCGAAAACGGAGGAATACCTTTTAAAAATGAACATTAAAAATCTTCGAGGTACTGTAACTGAACTTAAATTTGGGGTAAATAGTGGGAAGAAATCTTTTCAGCACGCCTCAAGTTGCGAGCAATAAGAACCGGTCAGCGGAAACGCGCACAAACATAAACACCATACTGAACCCTTGGTGGGCATGAAATCGTGGAACTTTGCAGTTTTCGTACTACATGACAATTAACTTGCCAGCAATTTTATAGCAAGGCATTTGAAAGTTAAACATCCCAAAGTTTAAAAGTGCTTTAAACATCATTCTCCACATCGTTGACGAAGCAGCCGGTATGAACTGAATGCCAAATCATTACTTGAAATACCAAGATGCAAGATGTCCATCAGCTCACTCTAAAAAGAAATGATGATGTTTGGAGCTTTTTGCCAAACCAATCGCAGGTGCAGCAAATTGAATAGGATGTCGCTGTAAAAGGAACCATTTGAGCTGTCATCGAAGACGAGAACTGTGGTTTGAACGCGCCAACATGCATTCTCTCCATATGAGACGTTCACTGAGGAACCACAGACTTGTAAGTGATTTCCTTGACTCTGAAATGTTTCTCGAACTGATAGCTTTGCTAGTGGTATGGATAATTTAAGTTACCTATTATAGATCCCTTCAGAGCGGTTAACTATGCTGGACAGTTTAACTATACATTTTTCTTGCCCACTTGCCCGAAGACAGTAATTTGCATAAATTAACTGCTTGCTTGAAGATGTGAGTTTTGAAAAATAATAACGGCAAATCTGCTTGATATCTGACTGTCACACCTAGATAAATACAACCTATTGTAAACAATTGAACGGTCTTGCGTGAAATCGCCTGAATAATTGCGTTTGCAGAATGCAGTTCTAATCCACACTGAATCAAGATTTTTGAGACGACTGGTGGGTCTTGAAAACAGCTGCCCCTGCAATCTGCAAGCAATGTGCGTGGGCGAACAGGAATGACATCATCACCAATCCAACTCAATAGCTTTCAAAATGGTGGTCGTCGGCGAGGAAGACGAAAGTGATGTCTAAACGTCTTAAATGAGCTGCTACACCCTGGAAATAGCGAAAGTAAAAATGGCGGCGATACAACTACATTGAGTGGACAATTCATCAAGTAAAAGCGGAATTGAATCGACGAAATCTTTTGAAAACAAGACCTGTTTGATCGAGTTGTTGAACACGATGAAATTGGGGTTCTGCCAGAGACCTCTGCTAGCAGGGAAGGTTCTTTGTGGCGAGGATTGGCAATTGAAGTGGATTATCTGCCACCTTACCTCTCAAGAAATGACCTTGACTGAAATTTGTTATATCAGGATAAACAAATGTCTGAGAAATATTTTGTACACCTTTTTATACCACGGATCGGTCATTTCGATTTCGTCACTGAAACAAACAAATATGCCATGTGAAGGAACATACCATGTTGGGTCGGAACAAGTCCTGAGGAGCTGAAGGAATTTCTGGGGATTACTGTCTGGATAAAGCTCAAACAATTGCCGATTGCTACAATAATTTGTTCGTTGCTGCTACAACTATTTTCAGAAATTATGTTTTAATATTGTGTTAGTCAAAGTTGATATTTTTGAGGCTTTCCAAGATGCTGTAAATGTGCTTTTGGTGTTCAAAGATCATCATGGACCACATGGCCCTCCATACGGTGGTTTTCGGGTTAACATACCAAACCTACCAATATTCGAACGCACTCTCTAATCTACGATTACTACTAGTATTATTTAAAAGAAAGATAGTCATGAACAAAAAGTAGGAAAAATCGTAATTTTGCTTGAGGTATACATTGTAAATTGATTAACCTTTGAAAAATTATGGAGTGCCCGCACAGTTGTTAGCATCAAACGATTCACAAAGAGTGAAATATTCACATCCAGTCTTAATTTTGATAAAAATCCAAATACCAGGAAGAGAAAAGTTTATTTAGAGATGTCTTATTTCCATCTTTTGAAAAAAAACATTTGCCCCCCTTCAAAATGATAATACACAGGGGTCACCGGGGGGGGGGGGGGTGGGGGCAAGCTGAAAAATTGATAACATATTTCTTGAGAGGAAGGATAAAAGTTTGCTATGATATAAGTAGATTTTTATCTGTAAAGTTGCTCTTTGAAATATTTTCCTAACAAAACTCCAATTTTCAAGGTGCAAAATGTTCCCAAAAATGCTTTTTGAGGCCTAAACTCCCCCCCCCACCCCCCTTGATGCTCAGGTCAGGTTTTTGTTAGAAATCAAATAAATACCACAGTGAGTAGTTTCATGCCAATGACTAACTACACACAAAGTAGCAAGGAAGGTTTTGTTTGACCATTTCCAATTTTGCTCAAGCCTTAGCGACATTCACTCTTAAGAAGTTGGAAACATGATCTGACATGCACAACTTCCATCATAGCTGCACTAGACTAAAGAGTTATGTTTGAAGCTGTTAACATTTAGCTGTCCATAACAAAGAGGTTAAGTTTATTGTATACTGCATGTATAATTGCAGAGCATTTTAAAGGAAAATGGAAAATGGCAATTTTGTTGTCTGTATTAGAGAGACATCCATAAGGAGAGTTTCAACTGTATTACAAGGGTTTGTATGCGAATTTAACACACAAGAACAGTAATATAAAAACTCAATGGAATTGGCCTGAACTGGCTGCCTTTTTATTGCAGTTTTTGACTTAATTCTTTTATTTTTATTTCTATTTATTACCATTAAATTCTCTGACTACAAACCCTTCTAATTAACACGATCACCAAAGGGTTCAACGGTTATCATGAACATTCCCTGAGCTTAGGTTACCTGTGCATTTACACAATTCAAGCTCAAGTACAAAATGACACTATTTGCTGTTGTTCGCTGTTCGAATGGAACAAGATGTTTCTCTCTACTTTGTGGGCCAAGCCTATGAAACGAAGTTGTTTGACGATCCAAAGGTTCACTTGGAAACTAAAGGAACTCAGGATTGGTCAAACCACCTTTCAGACGTGATGGAGGTTTCTCCATTTTTTCTTTTCTTGTTGTGCTCCAGTTGGGGATTTTACACTCGAAGAATAGATTACAGTTTGATACACGATGGACAACCATGCCCATATTATTAATGGATCATCGTTGTACTGTTCTCTGCTGTGATAATTATGTTAAGAAGCATAGGAGACTATATATTTATTATTGGAAAGCAAAACATTGAATTTTTTTTTGGTTGGGAGAAGGGGTCACGGTGGGTGGACTACTGTATGTGAGTCATTTTCTCTCAAGCAAGTGATCACAGGTGTGGGTGCAGTGAGTGCTTTCTGAAGGTAACACTCGCCTGAGTGGTGAGTGCTATCAAATTTAGTTTCCAACCATGCATACCAGTCACATGTTGGGGCTTTTTTTTCCCTATCATAATAAAATTCATTTCATTTTATTTATTAAAACAACAATGCTAACACTTTCAACGAGCTCACCTTAAGCAGAACTCCTGCCAGGGTAAATTGCGACAAGCGACATGACCCAAAAAGTAGCAACAGCACATAAAATGAAACCCAGATGAGAGACATCATTCCTGCCAAAATTCCGACAGTGATATCAAGGCCGAGAATTAGCAATGTAAACACCGACATGGGAGATTTTAAAATTCAAACAAGCAACACAGACCCCCCCTTCCTGGCAGGGCCTCTAAACATAAGAAAGGTTAGTACGTTTAATTTATGATCTGATAAAGATCATGCAGGTCCTTCTCAGTGCTGTCATGATGGAATAAAGAGAACCTGCCATCATGCAGAGAAAGGGAAAAGACGTAATATTGTGTTAAATATACCATAAATTATTTCCACAGAAACTGATTATTTGTCATTTAATGTTGTTGCCAGTTAACAAAACTATAATTTAACCCCTCCCCACAACATCAGTTTTTGATACCTTCAGAACCATTTAAACCATAAATTGGCCATAAGATCCTGGTTGAACTTGCTGCAGCTATAAATCTAATATTAGACCAAGTTGCATTTTTTTAAACAAAAGGTGACACAAATATTGCTTTAAAAAAGTCAATGTATGTGTTTAAAAGAGAGTTCAGTGGTCACTAAACATTTCAAAGAAAACAAACCCCTCACATCTTTTGCCAATACTATGCTCCCAATTTATGAACAGCTATTCTAATTATTTAACTCTATTGTTAAACCAAGGGTTCAAACCCTGTTGAAGTCCTGAATTTTTTTTGTCAGGCTTCTTTTCGCGATTGCATAAATTGCGTTCACAACTGCAATTCTTCATTTGGTCATTCTTCATCTGATTTCACATATACATGTACCTCATTCATACTCTTTTCTTTCACGGGAACATGATAATGCAGAATCCACAATTGACCTGCTCCCAATGTCAGTGGCTTCATAGCTTGGTTGGTTAGAGCATTGCACCCGCTGTATCACAAGGTCATGGGTTCAAACCCCATTGAAGTCCTGAATTTTTTTAGGCTTCTTTTCGCAATTGCATAAATTGTGTTCACAACTGCAAGGATCATTCTTCGTTTGATTTCATTTCCGCAGTTCATATATGATTTAATTCATACTTCCTTCATGTCAAACCATTGTCAACTAACCCATTATCACATTGACCCACTGTCAATCTGTTTCAATTAGAAGGCAGAAGTTCCCATGGCTGTTTACATTTCTTCACAGTCAAAGTGTACATGCAATCAGTCAAAAACAAACAACTGAAGAAAAGAAGAAAGAAAAGAAACTTACAGTACATGACAAACAGCAAGAAATAAGGCCACCCTCCCCCTCAGAAAAACGTAACATGATCAGTTCATGTTCATCGTTCCAATTTTGCATAACCACGCACTCACTCTTCTTCAATTGCATACTAAGTCAGGGAAGTTAAAGGGTTTGACGTACACGTACTTGGTGCAAGTGCTCAGTTTGCTCCACATTTATTACAAAGTGATTTTAACTGATTTACAGATATTTGATGCAAATAATGGAAGAAATGACATTGTGAAACATAATCTTGTGGAGACTGCAAGAGCAAGTATTGTCAGGTTCCAACCAACTGAATTCAGAAACCACAAGGCACTGAGAGTAGAACTGTATGGAGTAATTGTCCCGGCAGGTGAGTTACAGTACTTTCTATAATTATATTCTCAACAGTGTGATCTCTACTTAATTACAAATGTAGTCTTGTTTAATTTTAAAGTAGTGCGACTGATATAAAGATAAAGATAAATATACCAAAAGTGTCAGCAATGTTTCTTAAAAGCAAAGACTTTTCGGGTATGTAACCCTTCTTCAGTGTGAACACTGAAGAAGGGTTATATACGTGACGTGATTTTTATAGCAATGTGATGTATTTGCAAACAGTTCCACCCTACTGAATATTAATTTCTCCTCACATTTCACCGAGATTCCAGTAACGTTTATGCCAAAAAATCCTCCATTCTGTAACAGTCTTTAGTGCAAGCCAGCAGACCTATATGAAGAAACCAAACTCCTGGGATCAAAACCAGTCAAAAGCCACTAATCATTCATTGTTTTTATGGGTCATCATTTCCTAGGTAGTCGGTTTGCTACGCTGTCGTTTTTTGGGTCATTGTCACATCCATAACACAAGCAGTGTTGACTGTACTTGAAAAATGCATTGTATTAGAGAAAGCAGTGCTACTATCTGCACATGATGAACATGATGCAATACTATTGAGTAAAAATAAAATATGGAACGGAATTCAGGTCTTGTTTCTGCAAGAGATGCTTTGATGAGTCATTTCGGCAGTTTGTTCATATCTCTAATCTTAATCCGTTCGATAAGTGTTCTCTCTCAAACTCTCAGGAGAAATGTTGGATTAGATATTTTGCAATAAATAAAATATATCCTCCTCATAAGCTATGCTAAGTAAATATAGTGCAGCAGTCATCGTAACTGCTTTTGATGCAGATAATTCCAGGTTCGAACTGCTGTAGAGACACCATCCACATTTTTTTGTTTCTTCTCTTTTTATTGCTTTGTCTGTTTTGTTTTATTTTGTTTTGTTTTTTTTACAAGTATTACCATTGTCAATGGTTGACCTGTAAAGCAATTAGGACATTTTAAAGGGATATAAAGTAAGGCAATGCATCCTATGTAAGGAGGATAGACTTCTCTTTTTCTCTTGTTTCCCACCAACTTAAGGATAAATGCACTATGTATTTTGGCAGGCACGAGTTTAGGCTAAGAATTCTAGCTTGTTTTAGGGCCTGTTCACATGGAGGTGCAGGACCCCAGGAAGGTGAGGTTTCCCACCTACCTGTGGTCAAAAAAGGCTAGCCTTCACATGTAACCCCGGGGAGCTTGGGTGAGGTTTATAATGCTATCGTATGGTTGCTAAGAATGTTTATTAACAAAAGAATTCAGAGATAATTGCCCGAATGAACATCACCCCACCCCACCTCCAGCATTCACATAAAGAAAACTCACCCCAGCTAAATGGGTTACTCGCCCTGGCTGACCAGGTAACCCACCTCAGTGAGGTACCCCATCTCACATGTGAACGCGATCGAGAAATAAAGAGAGATTGTATGGAGAGATTAGTAACCCCACCTAGGTAGGGTACCTTACCTTCCTGGGGTCCCCCACCTCCATCTGAACAGGCACTTAGTCTAACTTCAAGCTTCTTGCTAGCAAGATTTTTTACACAAAGGAGGTCTTTGTGCCCCATTTGGAATGAACTCATCTTCTCATACACCTAGTCTTGAATTTATCATTTTGGTACCACCAATGAATAATTTATCACCTCCATTTTCAGTAGCCTAAGTAGCAGTCATTTACTTTTAAAGAGCACACAGTGTGCATGAAATGTGAAGAGGGAAGGGGTAAAGGATGAAAGACAACTCTTGCCCGCCTGCTGCGAACCTAGACATTTGTTTGGATGTCTGTTCTCTCCCCTGAAAAAACAAAAGAAAGTTGTATGACTCTTAACAAAACAGTTTTGAACACAACATGAAATCATGTGGTTTACAGTTAGGCTTTAGAAAGTCATCACAACAGATATTAGCCTGTGTAGCTGGCAGTTTTGTCAGGGAGCGCTTGAGCGAGCGGCAATGCCACTAGGAGAATGGAGCAAAGGACGGCTTTGCTGCTTGTACGCTACAACAAAACCGCTAGCTACGCTACAAAACCGCTAGCTACGCAGGCTAAACAAATATTTTTCTTGCTTTGTGAGACTCTTATTTGAATGCCAGCGGATGCAATGACAGTGGTCATCATCTTTTCATTCTTAGGGTGAATTAACCCTTAAAAATCTAGTAGTTTTTTCATGGTAATATCATAGGATTTTCAAAGATTTTTGATGGGATTTTCTTGGAAAAGTTATAAGGTTGGTCATGGCAAAATATCACGAGAAAGGCTTGTCTAATAAAAAAACTGATTAAAATCCTCTTTCAGTATTTAAGTATTTTAATTAGTACTTTACACTGTAAATTGAAAAGATCTGTTTTAACCCCCAAAATGGGGCCGTTTCGGTGAGTAAAATACAGTTAGCTGTACTATTATGGGGGCTAATTTAGCCCATTTGGAATAGAGTTGTTTTGGCCCTAGTAAATAGGGCAGAAATAGCCCTGTATGAGGTAGCCGAAACAAAGACACAAGAGGGCTATTTTGGAAAAATGAAGGGCAGTTTTAGTTTTTAAAGGGCTGAAATGGTGCACTTGGATGGCCAAATTAGCCCTTATCTGGCCATTTCATGCCTTCAAAAAGGTCTAAATAAAATTGGCCCATATTTTGTGGCCAATTTAGCCCAATTTCTGTTCAAAACAAATGTACTCTACATGTAAATGACAAAATTAGTACCATTATGTTTGAAACAACATTCTTTATAAGAGCTGTTTTGGGTGTTATTTATGTGAAATAGCTCTCTTAGAAGGGCTAAACTGGTTTTTGGCATAGTTAGCAATTAATGGCCCCATTTAAGCCATTTCGAACCTGTATAAATGAGAATTAATGGCCACAATGGGTTACTGACTTAGCCCATATAAAACCAAAACAATGCACTTTTTACACTTTTCAGGGCTGAACCAACACCATTGTATTCTTAACAACACTTCAAAGAGAGTTTAAAAGATCTATAGTAGAGGGCTAAGAATTAGAATGGTTCTAATTTTTTGTTTGATTTGTACTCATTATACTTCCCAAAACAGCTTAAATAAATACAAGAAACTGCCTTCATTTAATTAAGAACTATTAGAGGCAAAATATACACCCAGGACACGTTTTGTGAACAACAAAATCATTATTTTTATTCTCTCACTAACTTTTTGGCTAAAGAAACACAAAATGACTGTGGATAAAATAGCTGTCAAAAGGTGTTACTCAAAAAACCTCCAATTGCAACAATTTAAGAAAATATTGAGGTCATCCTCAGCTGCAGCAGTTCTCTGTAAAACCCAAAAATAATGGATTAGTCACATTACTACATACAAGTGACCATGCTAAACTGCAAGTAAAATACTGATAACATGATGAATAAACACTGGAAGCCAAGTACATGTACTGTACAGAGAAACAAAAGACTATAAAGAACGGGGAAGTAAGTTGTTACTGATGGCTGCTGAGTTACATGTATCAAATCTCGACCAAAAAGTCTGGGTAAAACAAGTCATTGGTAACTATCATCACCGTCAGAGATCCTCACATGGTGTGCATCAGACATGTTTAATTTAGTTTGTTTGCCACAGGGTATTACTCGATCCAGTGACCAAATATTAACTACTTAATATACTATTTTCCTACAGCATATATTCATGTAGCTGTACATGTTGACAAGTTTATGCTTGATTAGTTCTTTTTAAGCCTCCTGATAAGACTCCTGATAATACTGACACTAAATTGCAGATAATCAATTACATTTTATGAAAAGGCATCAGAACAAAAAGGGAAAAAAATCTTTTTTTAACATGAAAATAATCACAAAATAGTACCCAGAGCAAATGTGACAGACATGCCTATTTATTTTTTACAAGACACCCGAGACCAAAAGATGTACATGTAACTCTTAGAAAGACACCCTTATCACTTTCTAATGTCTTTATAATGGCTATATTTAAATGCAACACTTACATGCACAGGTGTAAGCCTGGGCTGTCATTAAGCTTTTAAGCATCTACCTACAGTGTACATGTACATGTGTATAAGGAAAGAACATGTAGGAGACTTAGTTTCCCATTGTTTACTTCATTTCTCCTTTTTTGGTGGAGCCAAAATTTGGCTACCATTTGCAAACAGTGCCACTACAGTAGTTCTCAATCACACCCAAACATTGCATTGCATCTACTGTAAACTGATTAATCAACGCCCAACAGTAAGAATTCCTCAGCATAAAGCTTTGCACTGAACTAGCATATACTTTGATCACAGTTAACTGTATGGCAAGGAAGAGCTACATGTAAAAATTGATAATGATCACAGTACTGCATAGCAAGGAAAAATATAAATTGATAATTCTGTACATTGCATCGACTGTAGAGTGATTAGCTAATCAATGCCTACCAGTATGAATTCCTCAGCATAAAGTTTTGCACCCAACTGGCATAATACCTTGATCATAGTACCACATAGCAACAGAAAAATTAAAAGGGGAGCATTGCCTCTACTGTAAACTAAGTGATTATTCAATGCTTTACAATTTACACGTACGATTCCCCATACAGTTTTGCACTTAAGTAGCATATACCTTGATCAAAGTACTGCATAGCAAGGAAAAAATAGAATTTGATAATTTGGAGCATTGCATCTGCTGTAAAGTGATCAACCTATGTCTAACAGTAAGAATTCCTCAGCATAAGCTTCGCACCTAACTGGCATATACCTTGATCACAGTACTGTATACAGTGTAGCAAGGACAAGATAGAAATTGATGTAATTTGGAGCATTGCATCTACTGTAAAGTGATCAAGCAATACCTAACAATTAGGATTCCTCAGCATACAGCTTCACACCTGTCTGGCATATACCTTGACCACAGTACCGTATAGCAAGTAAAAAGTAGAAATTGTCATTTGGAGCATTGCATATACCGTTAAGTGATCAAGCAATGCCTAACAGTACGAATTCCTCAGCATAAAGCTTCAAACCTAACTGGCATATACCTTGATCACAGTATCAGCCTAAAAGTAAGAATTCCTTAGCATACATGTAAATCTTTGCCTCCTATCTGGCATATACCTTGACCACAGTATATAAGAAGGAAAAAAAATAAAACAAATGATAATTTGCAGCACTGCATCTACTGTAAAGTGATCAAGCAATACCTAACAATTAGGATTCCTCAGCATACAGCTTCACACCTAACTAGTATACCGGCTATACACCTTGACCACAGTACTGTATAGCAAGGACAAAAAATTATAAATTGATAATTTGAAGCACTGCATCAACTGTTAAGTCATTAATCAATGCCTAATAGTAAGAATTCCTATGCATGCAAGTTTTGAAGTAAAGCGTCGCACCCTATAAGCATATAAATTGATCGCAGAACCGCAAGGCAAGGAAACAGTAGAAATTGATTATTTGGAGCATTGCATCTACTGTAAAGTGATCAAGCAATAACTAACAATTAGGATTCATCAGCCTACAGCTTCACACCTAAATGGCATAATACCTTGACCACACTACGGTATAGCAAGGACAAAAAATTAGAATTTGATAATTTGAAGCAGTGCATCTACTGTAAAGTGATTAATCAATATTGTAACAGTAAGATTTGCTATGCATACATGAAAAGCTTCACACCCTATAATATTAGAATATAAATTTGTCGCAGTACCGCAAGGCAAGGAAACAGTAGAAATTGATAATTTGGAGCATTGCATCTACTGTAAAGTGATCAATCAATAACTAACAATTAGGATTCCTTAGCATACAGCTTCACACCTATATGGCATATATGTTGTAGTTCAATTTTTGACTTTGGTTCAATTTTTTTCAATCCAGTTTTTTTTTTCAAACCAGTTTTAATTATTACTTTTAAACTGTCTAAAAAGGGCTTTTATTTTTGGGGTGTGGTTGAAAAATGGGTGTGGAATTTTTTTTTTGGGGGGGGGGGGGGGGGGGAGGTTACAAAAAGAATTAAACAACACTTCTTTAACATCACTTTTTTCTTCCTTCTAAGCTCACTCCCCTCCCCCATTCACTGTACCACTCCCCCCTACTCCCACAGTCAGCCACACCCTGCCAGCTGACACACTTACCTTATCCAACTACACATTTCACAACAAAGGATTTTTTAATTGCACTCAGTGGAGTTAAAAAAAATTTTTTATCCAACTACACACTTCACAACAAAGGATTTTTTAATTGCACTTACTGGAGTTTGAACCACCAATCTCTGGATCAGAAATCTTGCACCCTATCCATTACACCACACTGGTGACTGATGCAAACTAACCCATATTTGTTGATAATTTGTTCATAGATCCCAACACTCTCTACCATCTTATCTGCAAGGCTTCTAAGCTATTTTCAAAATGACAGAAGCCATAGAAGAATACTGTGTTGATAAAGAGTAGTTTTACCAGAAAATAACTGAGTTAAATGAACAAACCAAAATTTCTGCCTCACCACTTAATGAGTGGCCAAAAAACAGAGGAATGGCTAAATGATAGACATTATACAGCAAAATAAGTCAAAGAGTTGTCAATGAGTTTTTAAGTTTATGCAAAATACATTGTGAGCAGAAGTCAATTACTACTAGAGTGAAACCTGTATAGGGACCACTACAAAGTGATGTTTTCTTCAACCTTACTGAAATAGACTTAACAGCTTTCAGAAATTGTGCCTGCAGATGTTCCAATCCACACCATAGTTAATAGAGGGAGATGGTTAGGTAACCTGGCAAACATCAAAGGAGCAAAACAAAGAGGCCAAGGTTTATGTTGTAAGGCCCATGACCCTGCACATTTCTTTGTTTTGCACTCATTTACTATGCATGAATTACATAATTGAGATGTTTTATTGGCTAGTTGCATGAGCACGCGGTAACCACCTATTATTATTGTGCACGGTCAACCCCCAGAATAGCTAACAAAAACATATAACAAAGAACTTTGCTAGGTTTCATAACCATTTCCCTCTATGAGCTATGTCCACACACTTGGCTCATGTCAGTGAGAGATCACCACACAAAGTTTGTCAGCGCTTATCCCCTGCATAGTATTAGACAGCTACTACTGAACTCTTGGGTGCTCTGTTGGAGAGTACTGTAACACATTCATAGATAACCTGTGTAACTTAACCAAGGCTGTGCTCTAGCAGTGCCCAGGGCCTCTAGCAACTTATTTTTACCTTTAGGTGACAAGGAAATCTTAGTTTTTTCACGCAATTATTATGCTGGACACCCTGGATTTCAAAGGTTCAGAGTTTTGAGAAATTGAGATTGTAAAAAGGTAAATTAAATTAGGTTCTAAGTTAAAGTGATGTAATACAACAATACAATACAAGAGTGGCCACAGTTTCACAACTCTTGTATTATGTCAAGTGGCCAATTCATTATTGTAACATGTAAAATGTCTGTAGCACAATTTACAACCTTAAAAATGTTACCATTAACTAAATTATCCGTTTCTTGAATTATGCAATAAATTATAACTGGTAGCTGGCATGACCAAAGATGAGTTCTGATAAAAAAACATACAGGCTTTGTAGTACAAACATATATGTTGTGGTATCAAATTTAGTATGTGTGAAATTATTTCATACTAGTACGAAATTTATATCCTTTGTCTCCTATGAATGATTAGGGTTAGGAGACCAAGGTCAGAATAAATTTCATACTGGTATGAAATTAAGTAACTTTCATACCTCAAGATATACCATAGCATTACAGCATAGTCTCCCTAACCCTTCCATAAAAGCTAACCATTTAAAATCAGGGATTAGGCCTAAATAATAAGATCAGTGCCTAACCCTACCTCCTGAACCCAATCTGTAACCCCCCTAACCACTAACCCGAACCCTTTATTGAATGTTTTTGCGCAACTTTTTGAGGTACATGTAAGTTCAGTTAAAGAAAGGAAATGAAGTTTGTGTATTGGGAAAAAAACTTATCATAATTGTAAAAAAATAAACTGGTTTGAAAAACATAAACTAGTTTGAAAAAAATTGACTAGTTTCAAGGTAAATAAACTGGTTTGAAAAAAATTGAACCAAAGTCAAAAATTGAACTACAACATATACTTTGACCACAGTACCATATAGCAAGGAAAAAAAATAGAAATTGGTAATTTGGAGCATTGCATCTACTGTAAAGTGATCAAGCAATAACTAACAATTAGGATTCCTCAGCATACAGCTTCACACCTAAACGGCATATACCTTGACCACAGTACCGTATTGCAAGGACAAAAAATTAGAAATTGATAATTTGAAGCATGGCATCTACTGTAAAGTGATTAATGCCTAATAGTAAGAATTCCTATGCATGCAAGTTTTGAAATAAAGTGTCTCACCCTGTTAGCATATAAATTGATCGCAGTACCGCAAGGCAAAGAAACAGTAGAAATTGATAATTTGGAGCATCGCATCTACTGTAAAGTGATCAATCAATAACTAACAATTAGGATCCTCAGCATACAGCTTCACAAACTATGTAGCACATACCTTGACCACAGTACCACATAGCAAGGAAAAAATAGGAATTGATAATATGGAGCATTGCATCTACACTGTACTGTAAAATGATTATTCAATGCCTAACAGTAATTATTAAGCTTCAAACATAACTGGCATATACCTCGATCACAGTACTGCATAGCAAGGAAAAAATAGAAATTAATAATTTGGAGTATTGCATCTACTGCAAAGTAATCAATCAATGCCTAACATCAGCATACAGCTTCACACCTAACTGGCATATACGTTGAACACCATGCCGTATAGCAAGGAAAAATAGAAATTGACAAAATTATTTGGAACATTGCATCATCTACTGTAAAGTGATTTCTTCTGCAAAAGAAGATAATAAGAATAATATATAAAGTTTCTTTCGATTCCCACACTGATGTTCTTTTCAAAGAACAGGCGATTTTGAAATTCTCTGACTTTTATTTATACCAGATAGGTAGATTCATGTATCTATTTAAAAGAGGTTTACTTCCTAATTGCTCGGGATACTGTAAGTATCATGAGTTATAAAATGTGTTAGATTTCAGTCTTTTTTTTCCTGTTCAGAAAAATGCACAATACAATTACGTTCCGGTGTTTTGATTGGCCAATGCACAATAGCAGGCACATGGCGAAGTGTTCATTGGTTAAGCAAACCACATAGTCCAAAGGTCGAAAGGCTAACATCACGCGACGGTTAGTTGTTTTCGAAATGTGATACCTTCCATTTAATACGTGACCACAAGTGAACACTCAAGGTTAAATAATCCACTTCGACCGCCGGAACAAATTGTTCTGCACATATCTTTGCAAAGTTGTGAAGCTAGATTTTAATACAGTACAGACTGTCCCCTTGAACAGGCTTGCCGAGTTTAAGAAAAGGTTGGAAGCCTCGCACATGCTGTGAGTAACGACGTTGTGACAGTTCCATATTTAGAAAATGGCAAAGTTGTTTTGATTTAATTTGATCCGGATGTTGTCACAACTCTTTCGCCGTTGTGAAGACTTAAATCCAGTAGAGTTTGTCCGCATGAAATAGCTTGCCGAATTTAAGACAAGGTTGGAAGCCTCGCACGTGCTGTGAGTATCAACTCGAATTAGAGCATTGTGACAGTTCTATATTTAGAAAATCGCAAATGACATTTCAAAATATATATCTGCTGGCTTGTTTTCAGCCAAGTCACACGCTTTGTTTTGAAAATAGAGCAGTTTGAATTTCGAGGTGTTTTACAGTGCGTAACATCTGGATTGTTTCTGAGAAACATGTCACAGACAAGGAAATGATTCACCTTGTGTTTTCGAGTTTTGAATAACCAATATGCTAAGAGAAGTGTCTATGCGAATGTTTTCAAGCTTAGCAGAGAGAATAAATGTTTTGAGAGAGCCAAAGTAAAGTCCAGATGTTGCCACTTAATTTAGAACTAAACAACGACAACTGACAACGAATATGGATGGCAACTCTCAAAACAGTTTAACGAGCTTTGCTCGTACGTGATCAAACGGCGTTATGCAAACCCAAAGCAAACCACTAGCCAGATAGTTTTTGAGAATCAGAAAGCATGCGTCCGGCTTCTGCAGCACAAAAGTTAATCCCGAGTTAACGTTCATAGAGCGTCTTGTTATTTTCGTTGATATGTTTACTCTCGCAAGCCAGTTACATTTGCATCATACTAGAAATTGCAACCTTTTTTACATACCTCCCTGCAGAACTAATATTCGAAACTTCTCAATTCGGTTCCAAGGACCTAAGTTTTTCAACTCGTTAAGTCATGAAATTCAAAACAGTGAAAGCATCCGTTTGTTGGGAAAGACTTAAAAAATTCCTCCTTTCGTAGGCAAATATTAACTCATTGTTGAGCTACAAATACTTCTTCTTTACTTTTCTTTTCTGTTTATAATACATTTCATAATCCATGCTGTCCCTGTAATTCGCATGATGTACCCTAGCTGTATTGTCAGGAAGGCTATAGTTCATAAGCCCCTGTTCTATAAGGCTTTCTTGTCATTACCACTTTAAACATTTGTAGTCTATCGTCTTAAGTTAAAGTTATTGTAAATTTCTTGTGTTTCTTATTTCTAAATTTCTAGTGTTTTGTATTTTATGTGGTTAATGGCATATAATGGAAATAAAATGGAAAATGGATTATTTGATGCCTATCAGTAAGAATTCCTTAGCACAAAGCTTCGAACCTAACTGGCATATACCTTGATCACAGTACTGCACAGCAAGGAAAAAAACTAGAAATTGATAATTTGGAGCATTACATGCATCTACTGCAAAGTAATCAATCAATGCCCTAACAGTTAGG